>VYZR01093677.1:3234-15803 GCA_013400675.1 Oxylabes madagascariensis
CCTTGTGACATATTGTAGACTTTATCAAGGAATGTTGCTACAATTATCAGAAGGCATTAGTATGAAGTGTGATATGGGCTACAGGCACCAGGTTTGGCCCCATGCCAAATATTTCAGCTCTGAATGCAGCATGGGGCTCTCCTTTCCTCTTTTTTTGATATTGGACTCCAAAATAAAGTGTCCACAACACCCAGNAAAAGTAGAGAAGTTTAGTTTGCAAGTGTGGCCCCTTTCAGGCAGGCCTGGGCACAACTACTAGCAGGGCATGAATGCAGTGTGCAGACACAGAGCTATTCCCATACAGCATCAGAAGTGTTCTACCTCTCTGCTTCTTAACTAATTAATCTGAATCCACTGCAAACCACAAATTTTTCTCTTTTTTTTAACCCTTCTCTGGTTCCACGCCCTCCACAAACTTTCTCTTCCACACACTCACGGAAAGGCAGAGAGATACATCAGACCTGATTCACAGTTACACAACTCCTCTTTGATACTCTAAAACCATTTCCATCAATACAGAAACACCAGCAGAAACAAGGGATAAGGTCTCTCTCGCCTAGAGAAGAACACTGACATACACAGTATTCAAACCAGTGAAAAATAAAAACCTTTCCAGAACCTCGTCTGTAGGACTGACTTTTANATTAACCCTTTCAGAAAAGCTTTCACAGCTCAAATAACAGGAAAATGTATCTGACACAAAGTGAATTTTAGAGGATCTGACAAACATGTAACAATGCATGAATGTCTGGAAAACAGAGGTGAATAAACTGATTAAGAGATTGTACTCTCTACTAGGCCTGCACAAGTGACAGCTACGAAGGAGAGGAAAAATGTTCTTTATCTCAGTATATCTTCTCTCAGAAGGCTGGCCCTTTGTTTTCTAAAGGCAGCTATCACTGCCTATCACTATTTAAGCCAAGAAAACATCCATTCTAACTTGCACACCTCTTAGTACCTAAGAAGCCCTGTTTTCTATAACAGTGGATAGAATGACTCAAAAATAAATATGCNAGCAGAAACAAGGGATAAGGTCTCTCTCGCCTAGAGAAGAACACTGACATACACAGTATTCAAACCAGTGAAAAATAAAAACCTTTCCAGAACCTCGTCTGTAGGACTGACTTTTACACCCTTTTTGCCTCACTTTGCAAGAGACACCAGGCCAAATTCCAACTAATGCTCTCCAACTTCTATCTTTTTTTTTCCTCAGCAGACCACCCAACAAACACTTTCCCAAACACAAACTGCACTTAGAAAAGAGATGGTTACAGTCTACCTCTTTGCTCTCCTCTCCTGTAGAGTGTGGCTTCCAAGATGACCCTTTTACTTCACACATCAATTTTCAGTATTTCAGAAAGAATTCTTTTCATTAAACCTTTTACTCCAAAGAAATCTCACCTGCTTAGGAGCCACAAATAAGGTCTTTTTTTCCTTTAAGTTCTTTCCTTTCTTTCTGATTTCTCAGAAAATACATTTTCAGTTAAGCCAATAAGCAAGGACTTAGAAAAGTCTGTAAGGTATGACTTTTTGCAAAGGTCTGGACAATTTATGAACAAATTTTTAAAACATCTATCTACAAAAACAACTCTTTTCCTGTACTGAAGATAGAAGAAAGGAGTAGTCAAGGCTACATAATGACTGTGCCCCTTGCCATCTTTTCTAGAAACATACGGAATTGGTACAAACTGATTTCCTCAATTCCACAAAAATAGCAACTTTCCATTTACACCACATTTTCTTTACACTGCCTACTTCTATTTCTACAGCAGTAAGTCTGAATTTTGTGATTAAATTATTTTTACCTCGTACACATTCCCCCCTCAAATCAATGCAGGTATTAGATTTCCAAGTGGAATTTTCCATGTTGGCTATAATCATATCACTGCAAACAATGCAGTGCAGTCACCCTGAATTTAAAGAAGGATTTGACTCCCTATGAAAATCTTCCAGCATTGAAAAAAAAATGTGTATATATACCTAGAGACACAAAAAGAAATAAACACAGCATTTTCTTTGACATTCGAGAGGTTTCATGTAAAGCTGCTTCCTCTGCTGTTGGTCAATTTCCCTGCAAGTCTAATTAAAAAAGCTCATGTAATTACCTGAAGATTTACAAGACACTGTTTACAAGCCACTTAAAGGCAGACTGAAATTAGCAAAAGGAAAAGTGAAGGCCCAAAGCATCTGTCAGACAAAGTGAAAGCTTAATCGGCACAGGAAGCGTGACTGAAGCTGGCTGCTTCTGGCAGTAAGGCTTCTCCCACATTCCCATATCCTTACAGATTCAGGGAAATGAGTGCCACCTTTACCCACCATCGTGTGGGTTCACAGTCGCTGCTTTAAGGCTATATGAACTACACTGTTTAGTCAAACAATTACAAACGTAGGCTGTTAGCAGACTGCAATTAAGAATGTAATTAATAATGTGCAAGAAGTAATTAGCTGTTTTCACCTTCTTCAAATTTATTTGCTAGAAATTGTTATTTCAATCCATACTAAAATGCACCTTAAAAACTCAAGATGTTGAAAGAAATTATCAATTTTATCCTGATGTTTCTTACCAAAAAAGTGTTCTTTGCAATTAAACCTTCAGAATCTGCTCATTGAAAAGCAGCACATACTACAGATTCAGATGCTTTTATTTTTCTATGAATACAAACAACATAAGTAACTAGACACAGGAAAGAGGTTGTAGTAAGATTAAGTAGATATGTGAATTCAGGTTGCAACAAATTAAAGGCTCAGTTTCTCTCAGAAGCCTGAGCAACAGAAAAATCTTCTACATATCAAGTTGAAACAAGATTTATCCAAGTCTACACATTTACTTAAGACTTATATTTTGAGATTCAATTCAAGCTGCTTCCTGGCTTTTTTTAAACACAGCACGATGGTACAAGGCATTAAACACAACTACATCAGGTTCCCGTCTAAAAGGAAATGCTTTGTGTGTCCGGTAAATCAAGCTTTGAAGCAAACTGTGTACAAAGAAAAAAGAAAATCAGCAGTTATGCCAACTTCTTTTTTAATTTACTCCTATGCTATTTATCATATCTTCAGTTTAATTTAAATGCACCTTCACCTAAGAAAGCATACAGCTTTTAGGCAGATATACCTGCTTTTAACACTTCTACTTCTAACCAAGAGAAATGACAAAGTTATATTAAGTTATCTAACCTTATATTGAAGATCACAGGTATTTCAGAACAGTCTTAAGTCAGAACATTTCCTTTTCTTTTCCCCGTTCTTTCTGGGGGGGTTGTTTTGCTATCTGGAGGGGGAGTTGGGTGTTTTGTTGAGGGGGGCTTTGTTTGTTTGGGTTTGGGGGTTTTTTGATGGGAAGGTTTCTTGGGGTGTTTTTTTGTTGTTTTTTTGGTTTGTTTTGTTTTTGTTTTTGTTGGGGTTTTTTTTGTTTGTTTTTTTTTTGGTGTATCCCTTTCAGAATACACTCAATATTTACAAGACAGTATCAACAGCATATGAAAAAAAAAGAAGGGGCAAAATACATGGATTACTCCCACAGAAAACAAAGACAGTAGAGTTATTTAGGGTTGGGTTTTTTATGGTAAAAACATACTATTACTATAAAATAACCAAGTCACTATTTTGGAATGTACTATAAAATCAAAAGGTCAGCAAAGTAAACAACTCAGATACTTAGTATTTATCAACAGAACATAGAACAGCAGCTACACCCCTTGTCATATAACCTACTTTCTCGCTCACAACATCATCAAACCAGTCTCTAGGATAGTTGCATGGACAGCAGATGAAGACAGAAACAAAGCAACAGAAGAACGTAAGGAGAGCGAGAGGACAATATGAAGACAAATTCTCTTTAAAGGCCTAATGAATTTAACTTGAGTGTAAACAGCATTTCTACCCCTCCCATCTTTGTCTAAATGATAGTATGTCAATTTTAACACTTCTTACCACTGGCTGATTTTCTCCATTGTAGGACCAAATCCTAAGGACGGTCATAAAGTACACATCTTCAAAAACTGCATGCACTGCAAGTGTGAAAAGGCCCCTCTGCTACTTGGATTACT
Source organism: Oxylabes madagascariensis (assembly GCA_013400675.1). Taxonomy (NCBI): domain Eukaryota; kingdom Metazoa; phylum Chordata; class Aves; order Passeriformes; family Timaliidae; genus Oxylabes; species Oxylabes madagascariensis. The sequence goes on from VYZR01093677.1 coordinate 7,284, forward strand.
CACTGTATAACCTTCAATACTCTTAGGTGACTGTAAGCAGTTCTGTAAAGTATTTTTGGTATCCATTCAAAATTGTTTTGTTAAAGTTATAGAAAATAAAATAAAAATAACATCTGCAGAACTCAACATATTTCTTTCACAGAGAGGTTTAAATTATAACTTAATCAGACCAGACTGCTGTTCAATTCTTGTCAAAAGGCAGAAATCCGGTTTACACTACTAAATGGATTAGAGCAGGTTTAAGAGAAGGAAATCCGGTTTCACTACAAAGATCTACCTCTTGAAATTTATATCCTTTAAAAGCTGTCATCCACAGTCTCAACCTGCAGCAGAGATTTTTCCTCCTACCTGGCAATCAACTGATAGAAAATATTTAGGATATAAGGACTGACTAATCTTTTTATGGAAGTTATTCACTTTCCACAGGCAAGTGTTATCATATAAAAAGTTAAAGAAAAGCTAATGGATTCTTTAAAAGGCCCAAGAGAATTTCAGGACTTCTGTATGCTACATAAGAACATGTGCTACAATTTCTACTTGTGTACATCTACCTAATAGAAACTGTCGCACTGGATCAGAATCAAGTTGAAAGCACTGAACGAAAAGGGTGTCTTATCAAAAAAGTTCTGTGCAAGTTCAGAGCCAGTTAAAAGCTTCATGGGAGTTTATATTACTTAAGAACAACCATCCCAAATGTATGGAGACTTTGCTTTTCACCCTCCTCCCACTGAAATTGCAGATGTGGAGGAAAACAAAAGAAAGGAAGTACATTCATCGCCGAGAGCTACTTGAGCAAAGGGGCTTTCTGAACAATGGGCCGTAATGATGTAGTTTGAGGTGGTGCTCCATTTTGGTGAAACATTTAAAAAGTAACTACACCCTCTATTCGGCTGTAGTCACACATTCTTTATTAATACACTTTCTGCCAATAGATATATATATGTCAGTATGCATATTTTAATTATTTGAGCGGATTATTCATTATCCTGAGAGAGAATAGGGTTGAGACTTGGGTTCAAACAACGTACGGTACCAACACCGTGTCATAACCCTCACGCCATTTGGGATACGGGGCTTTCTAGAGTTTGGGGACGGAAAAGTCAGCCCAAAGCCGCTCGGGAGAGGAAGGGGCGCCCGCTCCGCCGTTCAGCAAAGTGCGCCGCGGCCGCCCGGAGCGCCGAGCGCGGCCAAACTTTCAACCCCCGGGAATGCCCGGCCCGGAGCCCGGCTGGCGGCGAGAGCCACGCCGCCGNCTCCGCAGGATGCCCGGCTCGTCCATGCCGGCGCTCCGCCGCCCTCACGCCGCGCGGCGCCGCCTGGCCATGCCGGACCGCCCGGACCCCGCTCCGCATCCCCGCAGCTGCCGAGCGCTGACATCACGCCCGCGCCGATTGGCGCCGCCGCCGCACGTGACCGCGCGAGGTGCGCGCCCCGGCAACTTCGGGACGCAGTCCGGCGCGCGCTGCCGGCCCGCGCCCACAGCCCTCAGCCCACAGCCCTCAGCCCAGAACGGGGCACCGGAACCCGCCTGCCCTCACCCGCTGAGGGGAACCGCAGCGGGGCCCGAACGGCGCGAAGCCGCGCCCCGCTGGATTCCCGTGTGAGGCTGCGGAGAACCCGCGGAGAAAGGATTGTCTCAGCGGGGCAGGCACCGCGGCCGGCGGGTCCGGCTGTGACCTTGGGCTCGTCGCCCGAGGGCTTCTCCTCGGCTCAGCTGACCCGACCGGCGCAAGGAAAACTGGTCTCCGTCAAAACCTTTAAGGATCTAAGCACCTAGTTTATGTCTGAAAGCACAGATATTTTAAGGAGCAAAACGGTAGTGGAGTTTTCATACCTGCCAAGCTGTTGGTTAAACAAATCGCTGATTTTTTTTATTCTTTTTTCCCCCAAAAAGGGGGAAAAAAGTCACCATACTATTAGCTGTTCACCCATTAACAATCTAAGATGAGGTCTCTATGACAATCAAACCCTTAAATTAGTATGGAAAAGAAATATTGATTTCCTGTCAGACTGCATCATTTTGAGAAGTAGTCCATGTACATTCCACAGTAGTAAAACCTGCCAGGAGCAAAGGCATTTAGAACAAAAAAAAAATGAAGGATTGCTGAAAGGATAACGCTGAGCAGTAACAGCTTATCTGAAGAACAGAGAAAAAAAAGGCTGCTGTATTCCCTGCCCCCAACCCTCAACTCTTCTTCATATGACTGAAATGCATTAACGTTATTCTTTTGCACTTGTTACAATTTAAAAATATATAATTTCAGCTATTAAGCCACATTTCTCTGATACTTCCAACTGTATTATTCTAAAAAAAACAGTCGATTTTTATCTAAGTTACACGGTGACATTAACTGAACATGTTTCCTCTTCCCTGTCCCTCTGTGTCTCCAGCTCCAAATGCATCCATCACATTTGGTCAATGGCTTAAAATTTAGCCATCACAGACTTCAGTTACAGGATTACAGCAGTATTTTAGTTAAGAAAGGATATGCTCATACTGACCAAAACTCCAGTTCCACAAGAGGGAGACAAGGAAAATCAAACACACTGATAGATTTACAAATTTGTAGGCCAGAAAGGGTATGCGACCATCCTGCCATCCTCTGTAACAAACACTACTCATCCCTCCTGAATTCATTTTTCAAGAGTAATATCTCTTCAAACAGCATGCTGACCCTAGTGAAAACTTTTTCCTTTACAAAATCAAACTGAAAAGTGACTAGATCCCCTCACCTGCTTGAAACAAAGGGAAAAAATGTTACATTATCTCCCTTGAGTTCCACCCAATATTCTTGTTTTCCTTTTTTTCCATTTCAAAATGTCATCTTCTTTCTTCTTAGAACACTTTAAAACTTTATCACAATCATTCACATCCGTGTGTCCTCACATCATATCTTTTCTGTGTTTGTTTCCAGAAACGACACAGGCAATGAATTACAATCTAAATGCTGTTACATGCTTCCAGTAAGGGTGGCAAAATTAATTAACCAAAGACTGTCAAGTTTCAAGGATGAGAGGCAAAATCTTACCATTTGTCTCTCATGACACACTGCAAGTTTCAGCTGCAAGGTTGTTTGCATTTTTACACCCAATCTTCATACATATTGCACAAGTTTTATTTTAAGCACTGAAATACAAAATGTCCCAGTGCTCAATTTATCAGTTCCTTTAAAAGTAAGTAATACTGAGGTGTAGTTAGCTTTAGTTCAGCCACCCTTTCAGCCTAACTGTACATTTAACTGTATATGTATGAATTAAAAGCACCCCATGCCATCTAGCTCAGAGATCATTACTGGAAAAACAGCACAAGAAAGTTGCACCGTCAAGTAATGTGTCACTGACAGGCGGAGATGCAAAAAGTCCACAACCTAGCAAAACACCTCAAGTATCACAGAAGCTTTAATTTCATAGGAGGACAATTTATAGAAAGGATTACAGGCAGACAAAGCACAGATGTACATGCATGAATAAACCATCCAACTACAGAGTGCAGGTGTAACAAGTTTTGCAGTATGCTGAAGGTCACTGGTACAGCTACCCAGCTAATACTGGAAGCTAGAAGAATGAAACAAAGAGAAGACTGCCTTCCAGTGGAAGTTGAGATAAATCCCAAATAGAGGAGTATAAAACTATCTTTCCGTGAGAAGTGCCTTCACTATCAATTCTAGAAGTGGCATTTTCCTAGGCTTGTGCTGCATTTTATAAAGGTGTATTGGAAGGAACTGAAAGACAGAGGTTTGCACATAAGAAGGAAAGCATCCACTCCATTGTGAATTTTCTCACAATTTATGAATCTCTTTAGTTATTGCCAAAAGCGCATCTTCATGTTTAAAAATGTATATAGCTCGATAGTTTTTTTCTGGAGGCTTTCATTATTTTCAGATTCTTATTTCAGTTATATTCACCATCAAAACCATGGCAGGTAAGATTGTGGTATGGAAGAATTTGTGTTTTACAAGAAAGATCCATGCTCTTTGAAACATTTTAATATCATTATCCTTATATTTATAGATACAAAATACAGCAAAATACTTCACATATTCTTTCACATCACTTGTAGCAGAAAGGCATAGTTCAGTTGTACTTGCAGGACAAAATAAAAACAGGTGCAGTGTATGAAAAAGAAACTTTTTTTCCTCCTCCCCCTCAGGGAAGACAAAATTACTTTAGGACAACGGTAATCAACCTCAAATTTTGCCAAAAATTTTTCTCCCCTACAGATCAAGCAAGTGACCTCATTTAATGTGAAGGGTGTTTCAGAATTAATTTAGATACATACTCCTAAGTCCATGTTTATTTAAAGTTGCAAAGAAACATGGCAGAAGATAGTTTTCAGGACAATTATATAAATCTAGTAAGTTTTTATCTTCATTCAACTTATTTTTTTTGCATTATTCATACAGCTTCACTTAGAAAATAATATTGATTGACAAAACCAAGAAAATTTATAAATCGCTGTAATTACTGAAATCAGCCAATCAACCAGATAAAACCTAAGCATCCAAAACTATATATGAATATGTAACTAGAGTTTTACAATGCAGATTTAATTTAAATTTAATTTTATGCATACACATATCCCATGTGTGGCTGCCACTCTCATACTACACATGGTGGTAGCATATGATAAATCATATTAATTATGCACCATGAAAAACACTCATTTGTACTCTGCCCCTAAATCTATCTCTGTCAGGGCTATTTCCTATACCTTAAATACTATACAGCATCCAGTCACCATCACTGAGTTTTAAAAATAATTACTTTCTTCCTAAATGTGAAAATTCATATGCTTAGAATAGATAACAAGCAATGAAATAATTGCCTTATATTCTGATAACTTGCAATCCAAAATAACAGGAACTTTTTTCCACCACAGGTAAAAAGAGAGCTTTTCATCACATTTTCGTCCACTGATAAGCTATTCAACTAACTTACTGGAAAAATTAAAATATTTCAACTGCCATAATTTCAGAAGTCAAGGTAAGTGGACAAAATACTAGAGATACCTGGAAGTGTTTAACATTAATTCTTTTGCAGCCTTTCTCTAAGCGCATTAGAGAAGAGAGAACAATTAGAGTATACCACAGCACACCCTGAATGTTGTAGCTATAATGGTTTTGAAACTAACTCCTGCAAACACTGCTTTTGTGGTTTTGAATGGACAGCAGCCCCACAGTAAAGGACCTGGGGGCCCTCGTTGATGGCCAGGTGAGCCAGCAGTGCCCTGGCAGGCAGGAGGGCCACCCGTGTCCTGGTGGCATCAGGGACAGCGTCCCCAGCTGGGCAAGGGAGGGGATTGTCCTGCTCTGCTCTGCTCTGGGATGGCCTCACCTCGAGGGCTGGGGGCAGCTCTGGGTGCCACAGTATAAAAAAAGACAAAAAGCCATTAGAGAGTGTCCAAAGGAGGGCAACAAAGATGGTGAAGGGTCTGCAGGGGAAGCCAGAGCAGCTGAGGTCACTTGGTCTGTTCAGCCTGGAGTAGACTGAGGAGAGAGTCTGCAACATCCTCACAAGAGGAAGCAGAGGGACAAGTACTGATCTCTGCTCATGACCAGTGACAGGACTTGAGGAAAAGGTATGAAGCTGCTGGGGAGGTTTAGGCTGGATATTAGAAAAAGGTTCTTCACCCAGAGGGTGGCGGGGCCCTGGAACAGGCTCCCCAGGAAAGTGGTCACAGCAACAGCCTGAGAGAGTTCAAGAGGTACTTGGACCATGCTCTCAGGCACATGGTGTGAGTCTTGAGGTGTCCTGCACAGGACCAGGAGTTGGACTCAATGATCCTTTTGTGTCCCTTCCCAGCCAGGTTATTCTGTGCTTCTGTAGTAGTTCAAAGAATAAACTGTCAAGGGAAGACAACACTACAATTCCACAAAGGAGCTCGAGGTTATTTTTCTGAATGGTCATAAAAGAAATTGAGCCACCTTTATGTTCCACACCAAAACAGTCATACTCTGTTTAAACATATGATTAAGAAATAGTCTAGATAACATTCCTGTTCTGTAGTACTCTGAAAAGAGTTTCAGTTCTCAAAGGAATTTACCCCCAATATTTTACACTGAATTCAAACACCCTTTGCAGACGCCGTACATTTTTTTTCTATTATATACACACACAAAAAAAACCTCTAAAACCATAATCCAGAAGTTTTCAACTGTCCCATACATATATATCCACACCAAAACATCCATATTGTCACTCCACAATGCTTTGGGGAAAAGGGATTTCATTAGAATCTTAATGGATAGTAAAAGACTTTTGGGCAAGAATCACTGCATGGATTGATAGAGGACCATTGAATTTGTGTTCCACTTTACCACATTACACAAACACACATTTAGGTAAGCTAGGCTGGCTTGCTGTGTGCCCAAGATGCACTCCAACTACCAGGTCCAGCAATGCATTAAGAGACAGTTTATAATTCTCACTGTATATTACTAATACAGATCACAAGCAGGGAAAATTCAAGATTCCTCAGTTAGCAAAACTCTAATTCTTTTCTTCTAGAGCTGATAAACCTACACAAGTGGCAAACCACAGGTTAGCAGACGGGTGCAACAATTTATTATGCATAAGGAAGNCCCTCATGAAAACATTAGCAGAAAAATAACTGTTGCAGAAGTAAACCAATTTTTCAAATTAGTTATTTAAATAACTAATAACTAATAACTTCTCTTTCAGGGACAGGACATACACAAGAACACCGTGCACGGCAGACATGCCAGCTTCACCCATTTTGCCTTTTCCATCAAATACTGTGCTTCTTACTCCATCAAAAGGCATAGCTGGATCATCGATACAAAAAAGGCAGTCTTTTCTTTCTGAAAAGACGGGCACGTTGTGAGTACAGTCTGTATCTCTCACGGGCCTCCTTTCAACAAGAACTGAGATACACATATAATGTTCTCCGTTTTTTCAAAAGTTGCTGAACTATTTTATCTCCCCAAAGAAAGCCTAACATCAAACATACAGGAGCTACGCCATTTTTAATTTCAGAATTTGAAGTGCCACACATATAGCTATATAGCTATGTTTTCAGAGGACAAATAAAAACTCCTTTGAGATGAGGCTTTTCTACCAATCAGCTCAGTGGAGTATTTCAGATTCTGTATATGGAAAAGGAATCAAATTCTTAAAAAATCTCATGGAAAACAGTCATAGCAATTACATTCTGTATAATCCCTGCGAAACATTTAGAAGTTTGATTCTCAAGTGAAATCATTATTAGACAAGCTCCATTCCAACCACAATTATCAAGCTTTTGGCAAGGTTTAAGTTCTTGTCTTGACATCATTCTGAACAATGATGTACCTAGTCTCATTTATTTTGATGCCCTATTTTCCTTTTTAGAAGCATTTAATCTCAACACTTGCAATATGCAGTATTTTGTCGATGAGATAATATAGTATGTACTTTCTCTTAAGGATACACAATTCTTCTTAATGTGTTTTGGCTGTTTCTTCCACTGTAAGATTCAATACTTTCCACTATTCATGGTCCAGCTTCTTCACAAAAACACTCTCCTTCATTAGAGAGCAATAGTTAAGCCTTTCAACATGCAAATTAATTCAGAAGATAGTTTACCTTGCTGAAGCCTTGACTCCTATGGACAGAAGCTCTATTACAAATCAGCAAAGTAAGGAAGTCTGGAATAAAAAGGAACATTCTCCAAACGATCAGTAGTTTCAATCCCACCTTTAATAGGTAGAGGAAATATAACAAGCATACCAAGAACAATTATTCACCGCTACAGGTTTCTGGAAAAACAACATAATGCTAGGAATGTTTCTTCAGGATATGTAACACTTCATCTGTAGGCTAGTTCTCTTACTTAACTTGATTTTTTTCTCCCTCATTTACAGGAGGCAATCTCATAATTCAACTTCATTTCTTATCACTTTCATCCTCTCTCAAATAGACAATCTCACAGATAGAAAAAGGAATCTGTGATCAGTCAAGTGTATATTATTATTATGAAATTATTCTATGCTTTACAAAGCCAACCATCATTTCTGAATTTACCTGACCAAATACTGAGTATCTTCCATTGCACCACATAATTGCAGCTATTCTGCAATGCCCAAGAGGTTAAATGTATTCATGAGTAGCAGTTAACCAATCTCCTGCTGATTATTATATCTTTTACTGAAGTGACATTAGGTCAACTTGAGCACTTATCTAGTTTCTTGATCTCCACAACACCAGGAAAGAAAATCCTTAATAGATGCAATGATCTTACTGTACCATTGCTTTATTAAAAATCTGATAGAACTGGATAGAGATATATGCACCAATTGGGCATACTGTGATAAAAGAAAGAAAAAAAAAAAAACAAATTTCTAAATTTCTAGCTATACTTAGATGACAACAGAGCTGATGCTAAAAATCATCAGTCCACTGTGGCAGGGTACAGAAGAGGGAAGCAAACACGATGACTGTGTCACGCCAGTGAAGCCAGAACAATTTAAATCACTGTGTATCAGAACAAGAATACCTACAGGTAAGGTATAGTAAAAAATA
>VYZR01093843.1:0-26378 GCA_013400675.1 Oxylabes madagascariensis
GATCATCAATAAAGATATGAAACAGAACCTGCCTCAGAACTGAGCCCAGCCCCAGCTGGATTTAGCTCCATTCCCCACCAGTCTGGGCCTGGACAGGTTTTTTTACCAGGAAAACAGAGCACTCATCCAAGCTGTGGATGTTCTCCAGGAGAATACTGTGGAAAGCGGTGTCACAGGCTTTACTAAGTCAAGGTAGACAGCATTTTGCTCTAAAATAATGACTTGCAGCAAACGGTAGGTCTGATGCTTTTACCTGGATTTGGGAAAAGTGCTCTTAACTTTATTTAGAAAGCTGTTTACGTTCAGCCTGGGCACATCTCAAGTCCAGGTCCATAAAGCATCTAGATAATGTATATTTATAAAGGACTGATGTTGGCAGCATGCTCAGCACAGTGGAGTTAATGTAGCCTTGTGCTGCTGAGAGGGGTTGGAATGAGAAATAGATCCTGCTTTTACCAACATCAATTATTAAGCTGTCTTGGCATATCATGCACTGCTCTGTGGCAAACAGCTTCAGCTCTTGGCTGATCCCAGAGGCTGCTGAGCCACTGTGGCAACTGCCTCTGAAAGTCTCACATCTTTAAAGATTTCCAGTGCAGAACCCCAGCTTTCATCTGCCATGGGTGATGGTCCTGGAACCGAGGAAAAAGCTGTCACTTCTGATTTCTGCCAGGCAGACAAAGCCTGGACTTGGTCTTCTGCTTCTAATTGTTAAGGGGAGAGGTGTCTCCAGAAAGGTGCACCCTGTTCTGATCTCATGTTTCCTTATCCCTAGTGATACATCAAATCCATCCTTAGCTGCTTGTGTGGCTGCACAGCTCTCCAGGGCTTTCTGTGATGTCCACTTGGAGCAGAACAAATGAGAAACAGAGGATGAATGCTGTGGTAATCAACTGCAGACTGGTCTGAGGAATGGAATCTTGGAGATCTGACTGAAATACTACCCATAGGGAATGTTAGGATTAAACATAGGGTGAAAAAAATCAGCCATGGCAGCGCTGTCATGGGTGTGCTACAGCATGCTGCTGCAGAGGACAGCCTGTAAAAATATCATCCTGGTGCTGCTTTCAGGATTTTTTTGATCCTGGAGCATTTCCTATTACCAGCTCTGCTTTGGTGAGACCAAGGAATGATCTGGCATAGTGTCAGGTTGCTGGCAGGTAGGCAGGAATAATCCTTCTTCCCTCTGTCCTTCCAGTAATGAGCTGGTGATTGCATCAGGACTGTTAAGTCCTTTGATGGATGTATAAAAGCTGTATCTCTAATTGTTCTTTGAATCCATTTCCGCTTTGGATCTCACGGTATCTTTGGCACTGAGCTTTGTAGCTTAATGTGGTTGTTGTTTCTTTTCTAAGTCCACTGTTCATCAAACACTCTCGTGTGCAGTGAGAGGCAGCAATTGTTTGCTGTCAATTTCTCCATATAATTTATGACTTTATAGAACTGTTGTATCATCTGTTTTCCTTTTCCAGCTGAAAATCTGATTTATTTGATGTTTTCTGAATGGCTGCTGTCGCATACTTATCTTTGTCCCCATTCTATTTGCCTTTTCTGTGTGTACTCTCCCTTTTTAGCTGGTGACACCAGAATTGCATAATAAATTTTTGTAGTGCTGTAACAGTAACTTCTGTTGTGCTCTTAAAAATGTTCTTCTTGCCTTTTTGACTGCTGCAGAGCACTGGATGCTACTCTGAAGGTATTGGCACACTTCGAGTCTGAGGGTTTTTGTTTGATAACAGCTGAACTAAATCCTGTCGTGTCATGGGTATAATTAGGGTTGTTTTTTCCCGTATGCATTGCTTTGCATGGGGTGACTTTGTGCTGCAGACTTAAAACTCATCTTCAGGGACTTCCTGCCTGTAGGGTGAGTTTCACTGGAGAAACATTGAGTTCCTGGTTTGTTTGGGTTTTTTATTATTATTTGGAGAAAAGAAAGAAAACTTCCTCTCTTCAGTGCAGCTGGGATTCTTAGAACTCTGGGACTTTCTGGATCTCCTCACACTGGACAAATTCTTTAAGGAGAGAAAACTGGTATACCAAACTTTTTCTCTGCAGAATGACAGAATATTCCCATTTCCCCAGTTTTTCCAGGATGTTTCCTGCAGCCAGGCAGAGTTGGAGGGGCAGGTGTGCAGACTCAGTGGGTGAAGAGGTTCAAAGGTGCTGGTGCTGTGTCTGTGCTTTGGCTCAGCAGTTCTTGTTGCTGTTCAGTATCAGCACATGCAGCTCCTATAGGAATGTTTGTTCTGATAACCCTCCTGTGATTCTGCAGGGCAGGAGCTCACAAGTCAGGGCTCATTCCACAGCTAAGCAGTATCTCTTGGAAGAAGCAGATCCCACTCTTGTTTGGCTGCTTTAATGCAGGGTTTGTGTTTAATCTCCCTGCACAAGTTATGTCTGATTCCTGCCTTTATGCCAGAATTTAAAGCCTCCTGAGGATACTTTTGCTGTCCCACAGCTCATGTTATGGGGATGTACACAAGCAGAGGAAATGACTCTTTTGTATCATGAAAATTTAGTGATGTAAATGCCCGTGACACACAAACACTGCATGTTGTCTGTGCAACTTGCACCTATGCACTTAGCCAAGAACACAACCAGTGGCAGTGCCACAAATAGATCCTTCAATAGGAAGTGGCAGTGGCAAAGCTCAGTCTTGTGGTAGGATGTGGTTGGGGGCTGTTGATTCAGATTTTTACATCCTATACAGGTTAAGTAGATGTGGTGAAGCTCAGCTATTTCCACCGACAGGATGCTGGGTAAAATGTTGAATTGGAGCAGAAGTAGATGCTGAATGAAGGCTGAAAAAAATAGCGTGTGTCTGAGCTATGTATAGTGCTGCACGTACTTATCTCTTTGCTGCCCAAAAATTAGGTTGTTTCATCCTTTATTTTTGCTTTTTGAGCTCCAAATAATGTCCAGGGAAAGCTAGACTTTAAAAAAGGAGAATTTAAAACTAAACAAAACCCAAAATATATATTAAGTAGGTTCTCCTTTTGTGTTTTTGCAGAGATTGTGTCTCTCTTCCTGCTGGTCGGAGGAACTGCTTTAAAATCCCCAAGTTCAGTAAATGAAAGGAAAATTAATTTTTATAAATAAAGGCAGGGGTGCTGCTTGCTGTAACTGACTGGGCTTTAAACTGTGGCTCTCCTGCACGTCTCCTTTCCCTGGGAATAAGTCTCGGAGCGCACTGGAGCGTGAGAGGAGACAGGAGTGACAGAAGTAATCACGCTCCAGGGCCCCTGGAGCACTGTGCACTGAGCAGCGCTGGCCTTTCTCTCAGAGCTCACTTTGCCTCCTCCGCTGGGGATTTCCAGCCCTTTCGGAGCTGGTTTGGTCACTGAAGCTCTGCCTGGAGCTGCTGATCCAGCAGGGCTGTTGGTGATGGCATTCGTGTGTTCTTGGGGTAGCTCCAGAGCTGCCTTCAGTACCCAGCTCTTTATTTGCCTTCTCCCTTGAAAAAGTGGCTTTGGAATGTGGCTGTGTTTAATTGCTATTAGCCACAATGAAGTATTATTAGTGATAGCTGCTCTGTTTTAAATGGACTGCTGAAATATTTGAGGAGCTTTTGTGTTAAGATTGAGTACAGGACTTGGTGCCTGTAGGGGCATCTGGGAGTGATGGTTCCCCTCTCAGGTGTGGTTTTTGTGCCTGTGAAGTCTGGGTGATTTGATTTATTGGGAATGTTATCATGTAACAGAGGATTTTGAATTCGCTACTGCTGATCCTATTTAAATTAAAAGACTGCTTGCTTAAGTACCTTTCCACCATCTGCACAAGAAATAGAACCCTCTGAGAAGATAAATAATCTCGTTTGGTTTCTACTTGACAAAATTACGGCTTTTAGTGTGGAAGTGCTAAGCCTTTACGTACTGTGGATTAACAGAGTGAATGATCTGAAACGTGGTGATCTCTTGCTGATGAGCTCTTTTTTTGGTAATGCTGGAATTGAGACTTTTAGAAAGTATTCCTAAGGCTTTCAGGGTAGTTTAATTGTCTCTTGACAAGGTGGCTTCTCCAATGAATTCCCTCATCGTTGATAACAGAACTCATTTTGTTGAAGAGTTTGTGATTTATGTAAAATCATAAGGGGCTTGATTCTCTATTGCCAGGTATCTGGTACTGTCACTTCTATCCCCTTTGTGTTACCATAATCCATTGCTTTGGGAGCATTTAGAACACACCTGATGCAAGTCAAACCTGCCATATGGAGCAAGAAAAGTTTCAAATTCAGTGTCTTCTGACGCTTTTCTGGTTAAAACCAAAGTAGAACCTCACTTCAGTGGTAACTCAGTGTACTTGCCCTCCAAATCTTCCTCCTTTCACCTAACTCCTGCTAATAATCCTTGCTGCTGGTTCCCAAATTTAAGCCCGAATTCCAGAGGTTTCCAGGGACTATACCTGGTAACCACAACTATGTGGCAATAACATCGGCAGCATGAACTTTGTTGTAAGCGGGCAATAACTTGCTTTTTGATCAGTTCCAGCACTCAGAGGCCGGGGTTAAAGTCCTTTTTGCCAAGTGCTGCTTTGAAATGTGGGTGCGTGGGCTGGGGAGACTCGGTGTCTTGCGGTGGAATTGATCTAGGAATGAATCCAATGCTCAGCCTGGCAGAGGAATCCTGTTTCCTTTTGAGAGGAGGGAAGGACAAATTTATGTGGGGGCTGATCCTTTTGTGTTCAGTGATGGGATGGAGAGGATCTGGTCTGTGAGAAGCAATACACAAAGTACCCATCTCTTCTATTGCTCTCTGGGTTCATACAGTGAGTTTGTGGTGACTTCTGTGTTTAAAGACTCTCTGGCAGACAGTTCTCGCTCTTCTGATACAAATTGCTGATCTTAGAGCAAAATTGCTCTGATAATTTTTTGTTTCCTCGGAATTTGTGCTGACATCTTTTCTCCAAATACTTCTGTATGCATCCCTTTTCGGGGAAGAGAGGCAAGAGAAACTTGGCTCAAAATGCACAGCTGCTCCTTACTGTTGCTGCCCACTTCTGTGTCTGTTGTAGTTCAGAATAAAGGTTTTGAGGGACCTTATNTAAGCCTTTACGTACTGTGGATTAACAGAGTGAATGATCTGAAACGTGGTGATCTCTTGCTGATGAGCTCTTTTTTTGGTAATGCTGGAATTGAGACTTTTAGAAAGTATTCCTAAGGCTTTCAGGGTAGTTTAATTGTCTCTTGACAAGGTGGCTTCTCCAATGAATTCCCTCATCGTTGATAACAGAACTCATTTTGTTGAAGAGTTTGTGATTTATGTAAAATCATAAGGGGCTTGATTCTCTATTGCCAGGTATCTGGTACTGTCACTTCTATCCCCTTTGTGTTACCATAATCCATTGCTTTGGGAGCATTTAGAACACACCTGATGCAAGTCAAACCTGCCATATGGAGCAAGAAAAGTTTCAAATTCAGTGTCTTCTGACGCTTTTCTGGTTAAAACCAAAGTAGAACCTCACTTCAGTGGTAACTCAGTGTACTTGCCCTCCAAATCTTCCTCCTTTCACCTAACTCCTGCTAATAATCCTTGCTGCTGGTTCCCAAATTTAAGCCCGAATTCCAGAGGTTTCCAGGGACTATACCTGGTAACCACAACTATGTGGCAATAACATCGGCAGCATGAACTTTGTTGTAAGCGGGCAATAACTTGCTTTTTGATCAGTTCCAGCACTCAGAGGCCGGGGTTAAAGTCCTTTTTGCCAAGTGCTGCTTTGAAATGTGGGTGCGTGGGCTGGGGAGACTCGGTGTCTTGCGGTGGAATTGATCTAGGAATGAATCCAATGCTCAGCCTGGCAGAGGAATCCTGTTTCCTTTTGAGAGGAGGGAAGGACAAATTTATGTGGGGGCTGATCCTTTTGTGTTCAGTGATGGGATGGAGAGGATCTGGTCTGTGAGAAGCAATACACAAAGTACCCATCTCTTCTATTGCTCTCTGGGTTCATACAGTGAGTTTGTGGTGACTTCTGTGTTTAAAGACTCTCTGGCAGACAGTTCTCGCTCTTCTGATACAAATTGCTGATCTTAGAGCAAAATTGCTCTGATAATTTTTTGTTTCCTCGGAATTTGTGCTGACATCTTTTCTCCAAATACTTCTGTATGCATCCCTTTTCGGGGAAGAGAGGCAAGAGAAACTTGGCTCAAAATGCACAGCTGCTCCTTACTGTTGCTGCCCACTTCTGTGTCTGTTGTAGTTCAGAATAAAGGTTTTGAGGGACCTTATAACCTCTGTGAGGTCCCATTGCTGCTCCCTGATTCTCCCTGGGGGTTAACTAGGCTGTTAATTATTTGGATTGGAGGCCCAAATCCCCTTCTGTGTGGTACAAGTGGGCTACTGGTTAAAAAGGCAGAGTCTCCTTTATTTCCCTGACATCTCCTGTATGTTTAGCTATTTATTTCCTTCCCATTTTGCTAATGCTAGTGTTCGTGCAGACACATGGTGAGACAGATTAGGAAGCTGATCCAGCTGAAAACTAACCCATTTTAGTGAGGGAGTGGGAAAGGATTTGTTTGAGGACTGTTTGCTAGCACAGAGAAGAAATAGGAATGAGGGGAAGGGAAAGATGCTGCCTCTTTTGCAGCAGCCTGTGCTCACGTTGGATTAAAGTGGCTCTAGGCCCACACCCATGGTTGTTGTTGGAAATTGGGTGGCAGTAATCTCTGCTGAATGATTCCAGGCTCCTTTCATCCCTGATTTTGAACCTGCATGGAAGCACTGCTGTCTCCCTGCCTCAGCTCCTCTGTCATTCTGGAACTGCTGAGTTTGCCCCTCTGCTCTGTGATGCAGGGCTCTAAGTGACCCATGTTGTGGTGGCAGGCAGGTACCTGTGAAGTTCACACTGATTTGTTTCTCTTGTTTGTTTCCCCAGGTGATTTCTCTGGCCAGCTTTTAGCTTATTTGAGTCTTGGTCCAATATTCATAATTGTTGGTTTTGTAACACTCATCATATTCAAGAGAGAGCTTCACACGGTGAGTCCTTCTCTGCCTTCCCAGCCTCTCCTTTTGACAAAAGTCTTTTCCTTTGTCACCTGGGGCTCCTGTATTCACACTTCTTTTTCTCTCTATAAGGAGCAAGCTGAGGAAAGCCATCTTCCTGTCAGGGAGCAGCAGGAGACACTTAGCACCCGTACCAGGTTAAAAGGCTGCTCAGCCTTTTCTGACTTCTCTGTTCCTCTGCTGTGTTTTGGACATTATCTGTCCAGAACCATCGAGGGAGATGTCTGAGGAAGTACAGAATGCTGTTGCAGAGTGGGAACACTCCCAAGATCCAGTAGGATCATAGCACTGGGCAGCATATGCAGGAAATGGTGTGTGTAACTCAGGGGGATGCACTTTCTTTGAACTACTGAGGCAGAAAAGGGGATAAAAATAAAACCTAAAGCTTTCCAAGGGAGTGGATCTGTCTTTAAGGGCTGCTTTTCAAATGTGAGTTGAACACCAGGGGCAGAAGAGACTTGTTTCAATCCAAATTCTTACAATGGTTTCTATCTGCTCTGCCAGGTAGTTGGGAATCAGTGGCATGGATAAACTCCCTTTAGGATGTGTAAACCTCTTGTAACATTTGTCCTCAGTAAACAGATAAAACAGGGGCCACTGAAAGGATTTTGACAGCGCATTTCTAATGTAGGGCCACAGTGTCATGGGAACCAGTGGCCCAAGGGACCTGGGAATAGGACTTACAACTAGAGAAGGCAGCTGTTCAGTTTTTGCAACTCAGAAGTTTTATGTTGCCCCAGAAGAGAGAAGAAACCAGAGTAACTATTGCACAGATTTATGGGATTCTCAACACAGGGATTTGTTTGGTGTTGGTAATGAGACAAGTGTTGAGATTGATTCTCAGTTCTTCATGTGGGAAGTCACCACCGGGCTGGAAAGAGGCACTGGCTGACTTGCAGCAGCCTGATCTGTGGCTCAGGATGTAGAGTGAAAAATTGCTTCATCATGTGGAATGGGAATGAGTGCTAAGGAGGCAGAGTGTCATCACCAGCTGGGAATTTGATCATAGCAGCAGGACTAATTTAGGGGAGGTGTATGAACTGTGAAGTTGAAGTGTAAAAATAAATGCTACCAGGTCTGGCTTAGCTCAGAATGTGAATTCATCTTAGACTGAAGACAGCAGCTTCAGGATGAAAATATTCATAGAGGGAAAATCCAGAAAGCCTAAAAAGTCACCTTTGTTTTAAACTATTTACCCAGATAACAGTGTCTGCACTCCCCCTGTTGGTCATTGGGAAAAGCCAGTTCCCAAAAACCTGCCCTATTAAAAAGGTCACTTTCTGCACTTGATGGTGCAAGGTGCTGGCAGAAGTGCCAGTGTCATTTTTGTCTTTCTGTGTATCAGCTGCTGGAAAGCTGCATGTACACAATGTGTTGCCAAATAGAAAGTGAGATGACAATAAATGCTTTTTTTCCTCAGGTATAGAATTTGGAAGCCATTGGTTTTAACTCTAGTAGTCAAAAAAGAAAATTAGAAACATAATGTTTGGGGTTTTTGTCAACAGAGAGAGCCTGGTAAGTAGAAGGATCTCTTAGATCCTTAAGAGGGGATGACACAGCTGTCTTGCCTTCACAGATCTCTTTCTTGGGAGGGCTGGTGTTCAACGAGGGAGTGAACTGGTTAATAAAAAATGTAATCCGGGAGCCTCGGCCGTGCGAAGGTAGGGTGTGGACCATGAGCGTGGTGGTGTCAGGGGAGTTTTGGGTGGAATGCTGATTCGGGGGGTGTAGAGGGTTTTTCCCCCTTTGCCTCACGTTGGCTGTGGATGTTTGGGTGTAAAAAAGCTGGCAGAGCCATCTGAGCAGGGACATGTCCTGGGAACTTTGTGCATGCTCCAGCAGCGTGGTCTGCCTTCATATCTGGAGTGTTCCAGCTGCTGACCATACCTTGACCATACTTTTTTTTCTTCTCTTCCCAGAAGCCCATTCAACAGTGAGCACAAAATATGGGATGCCGTCCAGCCACTCCCAATTCATGTGGTTTTTCTCTGTCTATTCCTTTCTGTTCCTTTATTTAAGGTAAAATTTCCAGATCAGGTTTTGGCTGTTAATATGTTGAAACACCTGAAATGGGTGGCTCCCTTGCTGGGTGCCACTTGAGTGGGATAATGGAATTAAATCTGAGGACCTGCACAATTTATTGTGGCTCACATGGGATTGGAGCATGTCTGTCTCCATCTGAATGTAGGGCTGGAGTTACCATGGCTGAAAACTGGAGGATGTGAGTGGGCTTCCTTTTACCTGTCAGGGTAAAGGTCTCCCCATTTTCTTTTTCTAAGCTCTTATGGTGCCCCAGAGTGAGGGAAGAGGTGGGGGACAGGGAGGAGAAATGAAGAGCTGCTTTCTCATTTTGTCTCTGTTTCAGTGGGGTTATCTTCAATCTTTTGGATAATATTAGTTGTCCACTTGCATGACTTTTTAGTTGACTTCCCTTACCAAATACTGGGTTTACCTGTGCTTTAATAAAATCCTTGCTGGGGCATGGCTCTGTCTGTGGAGGAAGACAAAACTCACAGTTCCTCCTGGCTCTGTGGGTGATGGAAGGATTCTGTCTTGGCTCCCTGTTGCACGTGCCTCTCACATCAGTGTGAGCATCCTGCCTTCCATCACAGCAATCCCTGTCCACACTTGGAGAGAAAACACTTGTGGCTTCTCAGCTGCTCTTTAACTGCTGCCAGTGGGACAGATTGCTGATGGGATGGGATTGAGCTGCCCATGACCCCAGTGGAGTAAAGCTTTCCTAGGGTTTCAGAGGGAGGGAGGTCAGGAGTGCCCAGCTCCCTGCCCTGTGCTAATGGCTCTCCATCTCTTTCAGAATGCACCAAACAAACAATGCGAGGTTTCTGGATTTACTATGGCGACATGTGCTGTCCATCTGCCTCGTCACAGTGGCTTTGCTAGTCTCATATAGTAGGTATGGAGCAACTGTTTTTCTTCTGCTCTCATACAGCCTCGTGGCCTGTCCCAGCCAGCAGCCCTGGCATTCCTGATCCTGCCTTTCCCACCTCATTCTCCACTCCACGAGTCAGAGCTTTGTAGAAATGTTGCCGTGAGACCCAATAAACAAAGATGCTGTGTGTATGGTGCTTCACAGGAGCATTTACAAAACCCTAAATCAGCTGAGCTTGTGCCAATTCCCCATGGGCTCCAATGCCATGCTCCATCCAGCCTCGCCCTCTTTCCAGCACTTAGTGTGAAGCATTGCCCCATGCCTTGGCACACCAGCATCTGCACCATGTGGATTGTTACAGTTGATCAATCCCACTGTTTTGCTTGAGCATTAGTTAATCAAAACATTTATAGCTGTTGGCTTGCAGGATTTAGTTGTATTAAGATGGATAAAGAAAATGGAATTGTGATCGTGATTTTTTTTTTCTTTCGTAGATTAAATGTAAAGTGAGCTCCAGTGATTGGAAAAACAGACAAATTCAAGCTAGAAATAGGGTCACATTTTCCACAGGAAAGTAATTACCTGTTGGCACAGTTGACTGTACGCTACAGCTGATTACTTATTACTAATTATTCTAAAATCCTGGCAGGACAAATTTGTCAGAGGTATATGGTCTAATTAAAACAAAATTAGAGGAAATCAAGTGGCCTATGTTAGATAGAAGGTCAGATAAGATGATCATAATGATATGTGGGCAAAAAGAATTTTGGATGTAGCTTGTGCACACATAACAGGCCAAAGTGCAGCTCTGAGTGGCTGCAGTCACAGTGAGCACATTGGTCATGCAGCCTCTGTGCCTGTCACATTGGAGAGCAGCAAAATCACAAAAAGAAAATGCTGTCCATGTTCTTAAAAGCCTTTAAGCCCCAGCTTTGGTGGCCTGGAGGGGACTTGTCCTGTTGCTGCCTTTGGAAAAGTCTCTTTTGGGAGATAACAGTATTAGTTCTTCAGCTGATCCAAAGATGGATGAAGAAGAATGTGGAGGGTTATTGAGTTAAGCTCAAACTAGAAGCGTTCCAAGCTGTAACTGCTGCAGCAGGGAAGAATTTTCCCCATTTTTTTCCCCCACCACTATTTTTGCCAGCTTTTTACTGAAAAAAGACACCCACTATTAACATCTGGAGGATAACTTGCACCCACGTCTGTGGGTCCAATGACGCCTCAGCTCCTGAGTCTTGGCTCCTTTTGTTTTAAAGCCTGTCTGGTGACTCTTGTCTTCCACTGCAGGGTTTATTTGCTTTACCACACCTGGAGCCAAGTCCTATATGGAGGTGTGGCAGGAAGCATCATGGCCATAGCCTGGTTTGCCTTCACACAGGAGATCCTAACTCCCCTCTTCCCGAGGATAGCTGCGTGGTAAGGCTC
Source organism: Oxylabes madagascariensis (assembly GCA_013400675.1). Classification (NCBI taxonomy): domain Eukaryota; kingdom Metazoa; phylum Chordata; class Aves; order Passeriformes; family Timaliidae; genus Oxylabes; species Oxylabes madagascariensis. The sequence goes on from VYZR01093843.1 coordinate 11,311, forward strand.
TTTATTCTGTGGAGATTTGTTAGGGATGTTAGAAATGAGGATTCCTGGGCTCTGTCCCAGTTTTGCATGCTGGCTGTTGTGTAACTTACTTTGTTCCTCCATGTTTTCTTGTGCTTGCATATATACAAAGGATCATGTGTCCTTGATAAGGATGGGGAAGAGGGAATTCAGTCAGTTGCTACATTTTGTAAAGCCCTGCTAAAGCTGAGGTGTGGCAGTGTGCTGGAGGAGCTTTGCAAGATGAACAGCAGACCTTTCTTAATGAATGTCTAATGACCTAGTCAAATTGCAGAGCTATTTACATGTAATATAATCTGGAAATATTATATAAGGAAAGAAAAAAAGTTTTTGTTGAAATGTACAAAGAATCCTTTTCACAGCCTGAAGTGATAGAATAGTAGTGTTAACTAGAGCATGTTTTGTGCTTTTTTAAAAATCAAAATTGCAGTGGAGAAAGTCTAATCATTCCCCTTTTCTACCACATTGTCCTTTTTCAGGCCAATTTCAGAGTTCTTTTTAATCCGAGATACCAGCCTCATTCCTAACATCCTGTGGTTTGAATACACAGTCACGAGAGCAGAAGCAAGGTAAGTGTTGGGAGTGGAGGAGCTGTTGCTGCTCTGACCTTTCAGATGCAGTTATTACTTAATTTTCTGATCTGTAACTGATAATGTTCAGCTGCTGTGGGGTAGAATAGCTTGAAGTAAAGAAATATCAAGTTGTGGGTTAATGACTGCATCTGAAAGGTGAGTCTGGAGAGGGTGTGAATCGAGAATTTAATCTTGATTTAAGTAGCATTTCAGCACCCTGGCTCATGGTTTTTGCAAGCAGTTGTTTATAATCTTGCATCCACACGTGAGCTTGTGTACACTGAAGATGGGGTGGATGTTCTGGGAGTGTGGAGGGTGGGAAGGGCTGATCTGCCTGGTGGGTATGGCGCCACACTTCAGTTTTGTGTGGTGCTGAGCAGAAGTGTACTTTAATCCTCCTGTGTCTCCCTCTGGTTTGTTGCAGCCCCTGGGATGGGTTTGGGTCCCTGTGTCACCCTTGCCTGTGTTGCCTTGCAGGAACAGACAGCGCAAGCTGGGTACGAAGCTGCAGTGACCGGAACGTGGGGACCAGGACGAGTTTTAACAGAGACAGACAAGAGCAGAGACCTGGGAGCAGCAAGGAGCCTTTTAACAGACGGACCAAAGGAACAGGCAGGGACCATACCCAAAACCTGAAAGCCTTTGCTCTGCTTTAGCAGCTAAGCTGGATGCTCCCTGATGCATGTGGGACCGTGCAGGAGTAGAAACTCATTTTGAACACAGATGCACATGGTTGGATGTACCATCGTGTCTACGTCAGGGGAGGGGGGAGAAAATGCCTGGTGTCGTGTTCGGGGGAGGGAAAACCAAAAATGAATCTTTTCTGTGACTTTTTTTTTCAGCATGAAATATACACACTATTTATTTATTTTTTTAAATGGAACTATTGTTTATGGGGTGGGTGAGGTGTTGATTGTGTGTTTTTAATTTTTTTTTTTTATTGTTCGGGTTTTTCTTTTTTGGAAGAAGATGACAAAACTAATCTCAAGTTGATCATGTTTAATTAGGGCTTTTAATTCTTACATGCTTCTTAGGAGGGAGGGGATCTAGGAGGGGTGACCTAGACAGAAGGGAGAGGAAGACTTTCCTTTCTGCAGTCAGTTTGGGAGATCAAAATCAATTCCAACTGTACTTTGTACAGACAGAAAGACTATAAAGATCTGATTTTTAACACTAGTGACAGTTCTGCAGGGAAGCCTGCACGGATACCAATTAAGGGGAGTGTGTGTGTAAAACAAAGGAAAACCACAAATATACTGACTCTTATTTTTTTTCCACTGCTGCTCCTGTTGTGTAATTAGCAAGAGTGTCCTTTTCAGAATCTCTTCTAGGTGACAAGATAATCATACATATCTCACATTTATTCCATTTCTTCCTTTATACTTTTATTATCTCAGGGTTGCTGTGATCTGTACAGCTTTTGTTGTACTGAGTGTGCCGAGGGCACTGGGAAGCCCGTTGGTTATAAGCGGTGCTGTGCTCCAGTAAGAGTCAGCCCAAAGCCTTACAAAATTCAGTTGCTGGTCTCTGTCTTAAGCACTGGATTTTTTTTTTTTTTTTTGTTAAAGCTTAAGGGAGAGGTTTTTAAGAATGAACACAGTGACAACCACAAACGAACAAGGCAAATGACTAATAACTAGCTCAGCTGCTCTCTGAATTATTCCTTGAAGAGTCCTGTTAGACTCCGTCCACGAACTCCCAAGTAGAGAACTTGTCCTAGCAGAGGCTCCTGCCAGTTATCAGAGTAGCTTGGTGGGGGTTCTACAGCTGTAACCTTGAATGCTGAACTCCTACAAGCAAGTTTTGCTTTCCATCCTTCTTCCGTTCTGATTCTCCGTCTGGCCAGTGGCTCTGGATGCTGTGTCTCTGTGGGAGTGTGCCTGCCATCTCTGTGTGCTGGTGATGCCTATGACCTCTGTGACCCATGAGTTGACCTGCCAAGGGCTATACTCAAAGTGCTTCAGGGCTGTGCATGGACACTTTCTGTATTTCTAGTATATAATGCAGCAGTTCAAGTGTAACTACAGAGAAGTATTTATTCAAAGCACAATTGACTTGAACTTTCACAGATAAAGGACAGCTTCTGAACTGGCTCAAAGGTCATCGGTGTGCCTTCGATGCAGTCATGAGCAGAGGTAAAATGACTGTCACATCTCAGTCTTGCTGCCTGTTTTACTATCTCCACTTTAATCAGACTCCTGCATTATAAAGCTGCTTGAAGTGAGATTTTTTTTTTTCTGTTCATCCTGATTATTATTTTTTTTTAAAGTTTTCATCTGTGCCTGTTGCTATAGGAGTTTGTGTTTGTGTGGAGTGGGAGCTGCTCTTGGACACCCAGAGTGTTAACTGTAGAAAGTGACCCTGATCCGGGAGATCAGGAATGAAGGCTGTTTAAATTTCTGTGTTTAAATAGCTATGGGTAGTAAATTAACTGTTTTCAGTTGGTACAGCAAGTACATATAAACATTTTTTAAGAACTGTTTAGTACTTGCATAACATAAGCAATCCTGTAGCATCTGAAGGACCCCGAGCACTGGATCTGCTTTGAAGGTGCATCATAATAAAGAGGCATCTTGCAGCTTTCACAAAGGACATTTGATCTGCCTTAGACCAGCTCTGTTGGGATGAGACAGGACATCAGATAGGTCCCGTGACATGGTGGTACCATATGTTTCAGTTTGAAAACTGGTACTTGTGTCTTGCAAAACCATTCATTTTCTTTTTATATTTCTTGTAAGTGAACTTACAAAGCCAGACCAGAGATCACACGTCTCTTCCCCAAGGCTGCTGAAGGAGTGGATTGTTTCAGGAGTGGCTTAGCACTTCCCCAGCCTCTCGAGCTGTTATGACAGACTGCTGGAAAAAATAAATCTGGAAACACCTATTGAGCATAGGGAAGAGGGTTCATCTCCTCACGGAGAGCAGAGCAGTGTAAAAAGCTGTTCCACTTCATGTAGCCTTCAAACCCTGGCTTCCTACAGTAATTCTTAGGAGTGAGGGAGAGGAAGAAGAGCTCTTGTAAGACACTGTAATAAACTCTTCTCTGTTCTCTGTGAGTTTTTTGTAATCTGCATCTTCTGCCTACTTTTGCTGTACCTTTTCAGAAATCTTTGCAATACTTGATATACAGTAGAAATTCCTTAGTGATTCCATGGATTTTCTTAACTAAATGGTGCTGTGCAGGGAAAAGATTTGAGCTCTGCCTTATTATCCTACACTTGTATGAAGTTTCCTGCCGCTAGTTTTCTGAAATTGAATATTTGGAATATGTGGCTTTGCAAGCAGATGCTTTGTCTTCCTCCCCTGTACTCCAGGGGGCTGGATGGAAATATGACAATAAAAGGAAGGTGACAGAATGCTGTGGTTCACTGTTCTTGCTATCCCCACACAAACATTGTCCCATTAAGGGCAGTTATGTAACTCCTGCAGTGTTTAAGGAGATTTAAGCCTTTTCATAGCATTTATCTGTTTATTGTGTCCCAGTTTATTCAATGAACATTTCCAAACTTTATATGACATGATCCAAACAGTATTTAACACAGCTAACCAGCAAAACATGCAACACTACCAGGCTGTGTCAAAAATTGCACTCATACCCCAAGAGTTATCTGAATATTTTCAGTCTATGAATTTCTGAATTCGTTTGTTCCAAATCTGTCATTTATCTGGAGCTTTACTTTCTTCTGCTTAATGTGCCTTTAAGACAATGGACATCTCTTGATAAAACAATCAGAAACAGGGAGAACTGTATTCAGTAAGTCAACACTGAAAAATCTAGAAGATACGAACCAGAAGGACATCACATTTTAGAGCTTGTACCAGAAGAAAAGCCTTTTTAAAGGAAAAACCTTGTAATGTATTTAGTGTCCTTTCAAGCACTTTAAAAATCAGCCTCATTCATCTGAATTTCAGCTCTGTGTATCAGTAAGGATGCATTAGGTGGTTTATTAATCTTGTATCTCTTTCAGTCTGCTCCCTGCAGCTGTACTCTGCTGAAGCTAGTGGCATATCCAGATATAGATCCAGAATAGATCAATCCCATCTTCTGAGGTACAGTCTTCAGCAGCACATGCTTATGCTTAGTCTTTAACAGGCACTTTGCTTTGAGAGCCTTCCCCTTTGAGACAGAAGTGGAAAAGGGCCAGTCTCAAATTCTTCAGTGGCACTGCTTGTGCTTGAAGGCATTGCAGACATGGAAAAATAATTCATCCCCTGGCAACAGAGGCTGATTCAGTATGGGGGGAGGATTACTTTGGCCAAAGGAATATTTTTTTCCATGTAAAAGGCTCCATAAATCCAGATGTTATTCCAGTAAGGTTTGTTCTTGTCTGTAGTATTTACACCATCATTTAGTTTGATAATACTGAGTATCCTCTTGCAGTTTTCAGTCTAATTGATAGAGAGGGGTCACCAGAGCAGGGGTTTCTGCTTGTAGGTCTGTAGTGCTCCTATTCATGTTTTTAGGCTGTCTCGCTCCATTCAGGATTCTTCTAAAAGATCAACTAAATCCATGTACATGATGTGAAAGTGGCAGTTCAATCAAGTTCAATACAATCACTGGCTGTGCAGGTGAGTTTCAATTAAATTTTCCTCTTTTAAGCTTTGTTATTAGGTATAAGATAGAAGCTTTGAAGTAACATCCTTTCAGGAAAAAAATGCCAAAGCATTGGCTTTGTATCTTTTGAAAAGCAATTTAGAATTATTTTTTCTTCTTTTACTTTAAAAAGCTTTAGTGCAAATTTCTTCATATATGTTCATCAAGGCACTTTGATCATGTCCCTTGCAATTATTTCCCTGTTAACAAAACAGGCCATCACACTCCTAATGCTTCTTGGTTACGATGACGTCCCAGCAGACACATCTTCAAGGGTGTGCAATTTAAATACAGAATTCCTACTGCACAAATAGCTCTAGAATTCTTTATTACCATGATGTATTACTAAATAAAAGTGTAGTCAGGAGCTTGGGTTCGGACAGATTGGTTGGAAGTAGTTCCTATGCTACCATTGTATGTATAATCTTTTACTGTCTCAAGTTTGTCATCTGAACATATAAACAATATCATATGAGATCACTCTCTCACAAAATAAAGCTGGCACAAATGGGAGTAATATTTCAGTAAGAAAAAACTCCCCAGAGTGGCAGAAAAGGTGCTGTGCTGTTACTGTTAGTGGCTGCCACAGTGCAGAAAAAAACCCACAGGGTCCAGGTGTACCTTGCTTTCTTCCTGTTTTTCAAGATTTTCTGCCTTGTTACATCAGAGTGATGTGAAAGAAGGGTTTCTGCAGCTGTTTTTCCTTTGGCCTCCTGTGGGCCAGAAGTGGAAGTATGTTCTTGAGTTCCTGATCAGAAATATCGTTATTTGTCCACAGCTCAGGCATAACATTGTGCACAAAAAGGCTGTTTCTGAAAGCAAGGTGTAACATCACATTGGGTTAATGTGTGTGCGTCCTGAAGGACTTCAGGCACGTGGCTTGTTAGGAAACAGTCAGCATCTTTTTCTTTTCCTCAGCTCCAAAGAAAGATACAGTGGAGCAAGCGTCTTGCTGAAAGCATGGGAAATCCCTTCTCATCTCTGCAGATGTGAACGTACATAAAGCCAAAGATGGCAAAACTTACATGATGAGAGTTTTGTAGAAGCTTTGTGGGGAAAAAGCTTTAGGCTGAGCTGGAAGATCAGTGATAGGACCATGGCAGGAAGCTTAACAAGAAGCCCAGAGCAAGAACAACAACAAAAATAACCTGAAACAGTAAAAATCACCTTAGTTTGTATCGAGTCATGCTCTGTTGTTTAGACGGTCAGTGTAAGAGGAAGGAGATCCCAGTGTCCCAAAGAAGGGGAAGGAACATTCCTCTAAAGCCTGTACTGGCTGGAGTGCCTGGGATAAGTAGTGCAGTGTACTCTAATGCGACTGGATCTGCTCTGGCTGAACTTCCTTCTCCCCTTGCTGAAGTTGAATGATGAAGTTTTGCTGGAGCAGTAGAAAAATCTTCAGTCAAGATTGGAAGATGCTCTTCAGAAGATGAAACCAAGAAAAAGACTTGGTTTTACAGTAGTTCTATCATACAATAAACATTCCCTGCTTTTCCTGGACAAGAACTACCTTCCTCACCAAATGGATTTAAGTACTGGTAAGGACTGTGCTTTCTGTATTCCCTTACAGTAATTTTCATAAAAATCATATTTGAGTCCTCTTTGAGGACCGGAAGGTGCACTTTGCATTGATGGGAGAGGCCCTGTCAGTTCTGCTTTGGTTTGAGACAGTGTTTCCTCTACAGTCTGGTATCTGCGGGTGACTCTTCTGTAACATCTTGCTGAAAGCACATGGTAGGTAGGTATCTTCTTAGGTTCCAGGGCAAGCTGTTCTCTGAATCGTTTTCTGAGGAACTGGGAGCTTCAGTGCATCAGGGATAGCCCGTTTAACTGTGGGGTTTCCCTCTTACAGTTTGGATCTGGGAGCAGCCTGGAGCAAGATCCTCATGTCTAGCAGTGCTTTCTCGAGATAATGTGCCATGCGGGCTGCGTTTGTGTCAGCACAGCTATTGAAGGCTGAAATTGCAAAGTTGATGTGTTCCTCCATAGGGTTGTAACAGACTCCGTAGCCATCTGGAACCACGGGACCAAAACACATCACACAATCTGTCTTGGCTGGGACCTGTGGAGACAATGTGATTAAAACCTTCTGACCAGTCAGAGAAAAATGAAACCATCAAATGCAAACAGCTTTGTCAACAGAGGAAACTCATCTCATTAAACTGCTCTAGAAGGGCCTTTTGTCACCCTCACCTCCCATCACACCTGTGCTGGACCCTACCATTTAGCAGCAATGTGTTTTCCTCTGCATTTGCACAGCAGTGCTTCCCCCCAGGGTAAGCTTGTAGTAAGTCACAAGTAGAACTATTCAGTAAGAGTCAGAGCACAGCACTTAACACAAAGCTGTTTTGGCTGCTGGCTTCACTGATCTCACTTGGATTTAGACACCAAACACTCTTGGTGATCCTGGCTTTGGTTATGTCAGTGTTTTACATGTCTGCGAAGGACTGTGGCAGGTTAAGATCAGATCTGTAGCTTTATGGGATTGGCAGTTTCTAACAGAAAGGAACTGGAAAGAAACACAGAAGGAAGGCATGAAAAAGAGCAGAGAGTGCTTGTGGCTCTCTGAGTTGTACCTGGCTGGTTGAGAGATTGAAGTGCATTGCAACAGCATAGGCTGTGTCCATGAAGAGCTCGGGCATGCTCACCAGGTCCTCGATTGCCTGCAGCTTCAGCCCCAAGAGGTGCCGGTCTATTGCGTTGCCCCGAATGGCCTGGAGGAATGCAAGGATGGACAGATGAAAGCCAGGCCAGCAGCAAGTGAGCAAAACTATTTCTTTGGATTAAGGGAACACTTCTAAAAAGTCTATAAATGTTTAAAGTTAGAAGGAAACTAGATCTTGCCTTTAAGACCAATAGTCTTATTTGTAAGGACTCTGAAATTAAACATACCAGTGTAAACAATGTTACAGTTCCTGCCCATGGACTCGCTCTGGTTTAAGGGCCCCTTGTGCAACTTCGGCGTTTATCAGCAACAATGATGGTTAAGAAATGAAGCTATTGTACTATTGATTCTCTCCTTTAGGCAGTCACAAGGGACACTCAACACACAACTAGAGAGGATTCAGTCTGTGGCCGTAGAGCACTCAGACCTTTGCAACACTAATGGCCACACTGCTGTGTCAGGAGCAAAAGGTGTCCAGGTCTTGTCTTTTCCCAGAACTCTCATTTGCTGGGTAAACCCCCAAACCCCCAAGCCTGGCTGCACAGAGGACACTCACCATGTCTGTGTATTCCCTGTGGGCCTTTGTGGCTCTCCTCAGCAGGTCTGCTTTCTCCTGGTCCTGAGAACACACAGATCTGTTTTAATTTTTTCTGCAGAAAGGAGAACATCATTTTGGCCGTTCTCTAGGATGGAGGACATTTCTGCTTTGTGTGTCTGTATGAAACTCATTTATAATTAACAAGATTTAATTTTTACATCATTTTGTTTGGCAGCGTTACTTCATTCTGAATAGAGTTCATCCATCAGTAGCAGAACTTTGTTTGAGTAGCTAAACAGACTTATGAAGGACTTTTTGGTGGGCTCAGAAACATCCACATAATGTTTCCCAGACTTTCAGTACACGTGATAGAAAAGTCAAATCAAACCCCTGATGTGTAGATACTGCAAGCTGTGGTTTAGCTCAATATGGGGTGCAGCCCTCCTTAGCTGAAAGCAGATGACACATGGTTAGCCAAATAAGCAGCTTTTCTCTTTTCTGGATTCCTCTTACTCCACTCCGTTGAGATCCTCACCGATTTGTCAGGGCTGTCTATGGACTGAACAAACTTGAGGGAGTCCACGGAGGTGGAGCGGATGGTGTCGGTGCGGCCCAGGCGGAACATCCTCAGTGACGCGCTCTCGTACGTGGCACAGGCGTGGCCGTACATCCTGGGACAGGGAGGAGAAAGCCACACAAGTGAGTCTGCCCTGGGAGAGCCTTGTCTGTGCCACCTTCATCAAGCTCACGTGTTTGGGTCTGTCAGTGAGGAGGCTGAGGAATGACCCATGGGTGGTCTTACCTGTAGTATGCCAGCTGCAAGGCCAGCTGGATAAAAGCATCAGGGCTTATCTTCTCTGACTTGGGGAAACCTTTCCCAAATTGATGGAAGACCATGACTTTGATATCCAGATCTTCGACCATTCTACAAGGAAAGAAAGAGGAACAGTTAATTTGTTGCCCATTTTTGTAACAGAGAGAAATGGATTGGCTTTCACAAGGCTCAGAGGGAACAGGTCATCTGGATCTGACCTATGCAGGGACAGAGAGCTCCAGCACACATAGATCTCTTTGGGCAGCACCACAGAGGTAAGAATTTTTGGCCACTGCTGAAAATCTTCACCAGGTTAGATGGTCATGTGTGTTTATGCTCCAGTATTCTTAGCTGGATCCAGTAAAACCTTGCTCTTTCTTAGCAAATGGGATGAATCAGTAATAACCCCTTTCCAGCACCTCTGACCTTATTTCTGGCAGTGCTTTTCAGCTCAGCTCAATGTTGTTGAGCCTAGAAGCCACTGGGAAAGCCTCATTTAAACCATTGAGAGGTTCCAAAGGGGGACATGAATTACTCCCTCAGTCACCCACCCACTTCTCCACTGCTTCATACTCACATGTTGAGGTTTTGCTTTGCGTTCTCTATGTCATTCTTGATTTCTGGGGTGATGTTAAACCGCAGCTTTTTGGGCATTGGCAGAGGAACCGTGGACGATTCACCCACCTGGGGTCTCTTCCTGCGCAGAGAAATGTTTCTGTTTGACCAGACCTTTGGCATGAGGCTCAGCTAGGAATGCCAGAGCCTGGATAGAAATGCACAGGAGATCTTCCCTAACACCTTGTGACACTGGCCACAGCCTGACAGACCCCTCACAGTGCCAATAAGGGATCTCCAGTGCTGAGGAAAAGCAGGGGCAGGACTCACGTGAACTTCACAACGTGATCCAGAAGAGCAACGATGGGTGGGCCTTCGGAGGGAGCATGCTCATACACGAGACCACAGGAGCCATCTTCAGCAATGATGAACTGGGAGAGAAGCATGAGAGGACATGAAGACAGATAGACAGTGTGTGAGGCAGAAGATTCCCAGAGAGACCTCAGTGTCTCCCTGTCTGTATCAGAGCCTGTCCTTGCACACTAAAAGGTCTCCTTTAGCAGGACAGCATTGGAAGCCTTTCAGCAGGTGCAGAAGATCTGAGAGCATTGTTAAGAGTTCTGCAAAATTCCCTGGATAACAGTGTTATCCTGACATATTGGTGTGCTCGGTGCTTTGGCCATACAGAGAGGTTCAGTGGTTCTGATTTACCACAGTACAGGAATAACATTGCCACATGCTGGCTTACCCTTACTTTTCAAACAGCTGGAACATCTGAACTTTATCCCCTTGGTGAAGAGTTCCAAACAGGAACAAAAAAGCTGAAAACACTATGAGGAGTTCAGCAGGTGTGAGAAGAGTCCTCTAAAGCACCATTGCTACAATCTGCAAGCCAGGATATACCAACTAATGAAGGAAAAGCTCTAAGAGCAGCTGCTGTTGAAGGATCTTGACAAGACTGAATGGAGAAGAGATCAGAGGGATGCTGTGGGATGGCAGTGCACGTTTCAAAAAACAAAACAAAATGCCATTGGGCAGCTTCTGGCAGAACCAGGAAAAATGACAAGCCTGGAGGAGATCCAAGGAATAGACCTCCCATCGTTTGGGCTGCCTCCGAGCAGACGAGGCATTGTTCAACGCAGGCAGAAAATTGATTTATAAGGAACACTAAGACCTGCTGCACTGAATAAACGTGGGCAGAGGCAGACAGAGGCAGAAAAGAAACAAGTCCCTCAGGCAGCAACAAATGCTGGTGACTGCAGGGGGAACCACAGGATCTCACACCGTCAGCCACCGCTCCCTGGCTCCCTTGTTTTTCCACTCTCTTGACATGAGGACCTTTCCTGCAAAAGGTTCCTGGGAATTTTTTTTGACTTTTGTAGTGTCAGGAAACACCTCCAGAGCTGCCTCTTCAGCACCTTTAGAGCATCAGTTCTTACCTGCAGGGTTTTGTCGAACCATCGGTTGCCGCTGTTCAGGCGGCTGCCGCCGCCATGCAGCATCTGCGCGGCCACGCGGCTCTTGTAGATGTCCTCAGACACCCGGGGCATGGGGGCATCCAGGCACACGGTGCAGATGCTCTTCTCAATCGCACGCACGGACTCCTTGTTGGTCTTATCTGGGAGAGAAATGAACCGTGAGTGAGAGGAAGTTGTGTCATTAGGGGAAGAGAAATTAGGAAGAGCGGGTTTGAAGGACGCAGCGTTGGGTTCCCACTGTACCTCAGTGGGGGTGTACACAGCTATTAAAATTGCAGCCAGCTGGGTTGTTATAGGTGTGAACATGCTGCATTCGCCCTCCTTTTTCTACTTTTCTTACATCCATTTGCAAGGCAACAAACTGGGATTTCACTAAACTTCACACTTTGAATCTGTACCTTCTAACACCAAAATTACAATAGATTGCAATGATTGCTTCTTTAAGGTGGAAAGCTCATGTCAGATGTCCAAGCTTCCAAAAGAAAGAACTGAGCAGAGCACAGTGGGGAGGTTTGTTATTCAAGGATCTGCAGTGTTTGTTAGCACTTGTGTGTTAGGGGCTCTACAGACCTTTCAGGAGGTTGTTGTAGGCTTTTGCCCAGCTGTTTCGGTGGTTGGTGGTGAGGATCCCAACAGGTTCTTTGTTTGTTTGGAGGGAGGTGTTCCAAATCTTCTCCAGCTGAATGAAGAGCTGGTCAGCAGTAAGAGGAGATCCATCACTGTTGTAAACATCCAGCTCAAAGAACTGAAGGTGAGAAGTGTGGACAAGGACAGAGACAAAACATGAGAGAACATAATTATTGTCCACCCCCAGAAACTGGGAACAGCTCCTTTGAGAAGGTAAAAACTGGCTGAATAATTCAGCTTGCAAGAGCTTTGAAGGATGCTCAGAATTGAGAGACCCAAGTCCAGCTTCCCTTGCAGGGCATAAATACAGTCCTGGTTTTATGAAGTCAAGGTAACAAGGACCAATGAGGAATTCCTGTTTCTGAGACTAAGCTGCAGTGGAAGGGTTTGTTACCCAGTTTCCACTTTCAGTTTCCAGTTGCAGACATGGTCTCTGGGCTTTGAGAGACAGGAATTACAGAGACAAGAAACAGAGAAAGACAGTATTTTTCTGCCTCTAGTCTGTTGCTTACATATGACAATTCTGCCACTGGCCAAAGGGGATAAAGGGAGCAGGAACAAATCCCTGGTGAGGCAAACCTTGTGGGCAGAGAATTTATTTCCTTTCCTCTGGATAACAGCTAGCAAAAGGGACACCTGCACCTCAACAAACCTTGAAAGCCCAGCAGATGCCCTACCTGGAAGTTATGAACGACTGTGATGTGTCTGGACTGCTTTTTGCCTTTGGCGTAGTTGACAATGGAGTCCCGCTTGGGCCCGGGAATGCGGCAGGATGAGAGGATCTGGTAGTACTGGTTCATACAGAGGGGCTTCCCACCCATGTACTCCACTGGAAGGGTCTCACTGGAGACGCAGCAAGGTAAGGAGGAAGAAGAGAGACAACAGATCAGTGGGAGCAGGCCTGTGCTCCCTGCACAGGTCACAGGCTCAGCCCTGCAGCTGCATGCACTCACTCACTGCAGCAAAAAAGGAGGTGGTGGCATAATAAAGGTGCTGTCCTTCCCCATTCCTAGTAGCTTTCTTAGTACAAGCTACAAAAAATGTGTGTTTGCTGACCTTTCATTTGGGAAAGGGGAAATAACACTGTGCTTTCTGTGACACCAGAGAATCAGATATCTGAACCTACTCCAAGGCGGTAGTTCTGAGTGACAAGTGTCTGACATGCTGATATGATTCATGAATGAGGCAGGAGCTCAGTCACTCCCTTCTGTAGTCATATTCCAACTACCCTGAACTTTGACTGTTGGTGTTGGTAAACATATTTTTGGACCTTAAATAAGGCATATCTGGCAGAGATTAGCTGGTGACCAAAAGAAAAAGGGTAAGGGAGGAACACATTTCTCTAGAGCTTGTCCCATCTAGCTAGGAGAAACACCAGGAACCCAAAATTAGAGACTCAAATTCCTGCTGCCTGAGCTGTAGCTTGTCCTGTGAGCAAACAGAAGTGCAAAGCTCCATGGGACTGTCAGTTGTGCTCGCTCCCTCCAAGCATGTTCCCATACCAATGAAAGCATTAAGGTAAACAAAGAACGTGAAGACAGAAGAGTAAGTTTGCTTTTTTCCACTGGAGGGGACTGTGGCAGTGAGCAGTGCTGGGGATTACAGTATCTCTTTTCAAATATGTACTGTCATCTCTCGCCTTTCTATGTGGAAGGAAGATTTATGGACAAGGCTCAGCCTCTCCGTGACAGTAAGGAAGGTGTGAGCTCTCCCGAGGGTCAGTAACTCACTTGTCAATCATGGCCTTGAAATCCAGGATACCCTCGATCAGCTTGGCAGCAAACCTGGAAAAATACCAAATGTAACAAGCTGAGATCAAGCACAGACTGTCTGGGGATGAGGGACGAGCTGAGGAGGATTAGCAGAGCTGTTCTCTGCTCCTCAGAAAGCTCAGCCTTTCTGCCAAGCCCCTGTTTGCCCATCTCTGGTTCACTGATACGCCCACCCTGGGCTGTGATTTGAGATTGCTGGACAGTCCTACCATGTGGCACTTTCTTTTTTTATGCGTCTTACTATACAGCCAAGGAACTCTGGACAACTTTCAAGAAAGGATTCAGTCATGCATTCATGACCCTTTAACAGCAGCGTTTGCTACTGATGTGTTACAATATATCACATCTGACTTCTGATTCTCAGCATTGAAACAGCACCAAGAGAAGGGGATTTCTGCCCTTCCCTGGCCAGGGGCCACCTTAGAGTGTCAAGCCAAGAGGCAACTGTTTCTCCCTGCAACCACGACACCACTGCTGACTGAATTCCTACCCCAGTGAACATCCTGCTGCTAACACAACCCCAGAGAGCCTTCCTCTGGCATCGAGAGCTTGGAAACAAAGGCAGACGTGCCTCATGTGGATTCTGAGGTGTTTGTTTACCAGGATCAACGTAAACACTGCCAGTGCCAGCTCCAGCAGGGCTGTTATAAGCCACTTTGTCAAGCTGCTTTGCTGGACGTGATAGACTGGCCTTCCCCGACCTGGGAGCTCCCACCTGTCCCTGAAGGAAGGAGGCAGGAGGTCACTGGGACAGGAGGTTGTGTTGGCTGAGTGAGGTGGTGCCAACATTTGCAGGCAGTATCCTTTAGATTGGCTCAGCCTGCCCAGCCGTAGGAAAGATTGAAGGACACAACTCCAAGAACCTAAGGGTTCTGTGAAATGAGACATTCTGCTAATGTCAGTTTTTAATGAAAATTTCTCAGCCTTATTGCAAAACATGAGGGTAACACCAGTGAGAGAGTCTGTGTTCCTTTCCAGAGAATGAACAGCCTGGAAGTAGAGTTTGGGCTTGAGGAGATGGGAGAGGTTGGTTGACCTGTTTTCAGCCAACAGTTTTGCCAGGTTAAGGAGTAAAAAACCACCACTTTCCAAATCTGCCTTCTGCTTTTGGAAGCTTTAGTTTCAAGCTGCACTGTCAAACTTCTTTGTGCAGCCACAAACTATCCAAACACACATTTAGATTGTACTTTACACAGGAGCCCACCTTCTTATGCAGCTGCTGCATTCCACTGGTTGGGCACTTGCAGTTCTCCAGATTATTTGGAAAACTTTAGAGTAAATAATATGACAGAGAGATTTCAAGACATTTGTGTACTCTTGCACTGTCGTAAGGCTAATCCTCTGCTCGGGTGTGAGGAGTGGGAGGGGGGATTTGTTCCCAGCCTCACTGATCCCCTGGCTGGTACTTTTGATCTGCCAGGGCACTGCTGACTGA
>VYZR01093865.1:5220-16466 GCA_013400675.1 Oxylabes madagascariensis
GACAGGCATGTCTCCCGGGGAGGGGAAAGGACAAGGGATACATCTCATGGGAGGGGAAAACTGGGTACAAACCAACAGACTGAACTGACGAGGGGTACATGGAATAAACCAACTGGAGAAAACATACAAACTTAACATAAACACCACTACAGGGCAAAAAGTGGATGCAGTGTTCAAATGCATTTAACGACACACTGAACAGAAAGCAACAGAAAATTTTGTCAACCTACTGGCTTCAATAGAGCTTATAAAGCCCTCATTTGTCCTTTTGACTCTCTCTTCTGTCTGGGTACACTGCTGATTTATGTCCTAGTTGCTGTCTTCCCGTGTCCCCTGCATCTCTACAGAATTGTTCCCATTTTTCAGCTCCCAGTCTGTGTTGTGGCCAAAGACACTTAGCTGTCACTTAAATCATGTCAGCTTTCCTGAACTCCTTTATCCTTCAAAGCTCCTATGGAACCTGTCTTACCAGTTTCCCAAGAAAGATGAAATCCTCTCTCCCAATGTCCAGAGTCTGCAACTCATCTTGCTACAACCAAGTGTGCCTCTAATATTACAGTTAACCCTTATTTGTAAATAACAAATTCAGCTATGCGTGATGGCCCTTGGATGGCCCATCTAGTGCATACACACCTGTATCAAGCACTTATTCTTCACATTTTGCAGGAATGTACTCAATTGCTTATGTCCTCCTATTTATGACAATTTCAGCAGATTTTAGGGAGACTACAGTCTCATGAAAATCAGTTAGTAATCCAGAGGCTTTCTTCAGTTGTTCAAAAAACAACTTGTTGTTTCTTCATGTATTTTGTCACTTTGATTGGCAACCTGCAGCATGCTTCCTCCAGTGTCAAGTTTTGTGGACTCTACTTTGACCTTAACTCACAAGCTACACCTTCTCATCATGGGTATCACTACTTCTTGTCTTTCCTTCCTGTCTTTCCTGAAGAGCTAGTACCTGTGTGTTAGGGATTTTAAATTTCATAAGCTGTCCTACCACATCTCAGTTATTCCCATGATGTTGCAGTACTGTGACCAGAGACAGCTCTTGTTCTTGCTGCTTGTTTCTCAGGTTGTGTGCATCTGTGCTTGAGCACGTAAAGGCTTCCTTTTTCCAGAGCCACCAACACTGTAGAAAATCCCAGTACACTGTCTCATGAAAGCTTCTGCAAGGATTAGATACATTCTAGACTTCTTTATTTAACATCTTGCTGCAACAGCAAAATGCTCCTATTGTGCTGCTGTATTAGAAACTTTTTTTTTTTTTTTTTTTTTTTTTTTTTAATGGCAGAATGTGATTTATTTTCTGTAAAAGGTTTTTCATTTTCTAGGGTTTGGGGCTTTTTTTTCAAAACCAGAGTAAAGTGCTCTGCAATAGCTTAGAGAAGTCTTTGTGCTGTATTTACTACCCTATTTTCTTCATTTCACTAGGCAGGCTCCTATGCAACACAATTTTCTCTTCCATTCTCTGACTATAAATCAGTGCTTCTCTCTGCAGTGCTTTTTTGTAAAGTTTTTCTAGGAATGCATCTAGGTGAAAACTTCAATGGCTTGGCAACATCAAGAAATGCACTTAAACCTTAGGTCTGATACATAAAGATACTAAAACAAATCAGTCTTTCCATCCATGCCTTTCCACCTATCATCTCGTAATAGAGAAAAGAGTGATACAACAAAATTACAAAGTAGTATTCAATTCGGATCTCATTATTAACAACCAAGCTAACATGAGAAAGGGTAAAAAAGGTCAGTCAATAAAGGATTCAGTGTATCACCAATTATTTGTGGAGTTCCAGTGAAAAAATTCTTCTAGTCAAGTAATAGAACACTTATGCACTGAGATGTAACTGAGAACAGTTATGAAGGATTTAAAATGCTACTAGGACTTGAATTTTTTAGTTATATGGACTAGGAACCACTGCTTACTATGCATTATTATTCTCACACACATCAAGATATCTTCATGTAATTCAACTCTTATAATACCACTGGAAAAATAATCAAAAACTGTGTTATTAAAACAAAATCTCAGCTTCCTCCTCTGTAGGGTTACCTTTCAAGTAGTGCAGAGCAGACATGCTATATATAGGAAAACTGTGATATGAATTGGTTTCCCCTGTGTAGAGTTTCCCAAGAAAAGAAAGGAAAAGCAACTTTTTAGAGTCAAAAGTAATGTTACCTCTATAAAAATAACAGCAGGACATAACCTAAAATCTAACTGGTGGAGTGGGGTGGAGTGTCAGGGGAGGGAATGGTATAATACTGACTTGGTGGGGTTCTATTCAAAACTAAAGAAAGCACTTTGGACTCCTCTACATGCATTAGGAAACCTGGTTAAAATCTGGCAGGAGAGAAAAGCCTAAAAATTAGGCCTTTCTATGTCTGCACCCTAAATTAAAAGCCTTTTAAATTGTGCTTAGAATATCTTTTACTCATCACTGCAAAAATACAACTCTGAGATGCAAAGTTAGTAAGCTCTCCTTTATTCAATCCTAGAATTAAATTCATTAACAGAAAATTAAAATTTTAATCTGTACTATGTTGTGACCTTCTACCATGATCTTGCTTCTTATCAGTCTAAATAACACTACACAGTATACAAGGTTGTTTTAGTATTTTTTATATTATTTGAAGTCAATGTACTTTTTTTATGCACTAACCAAACTTAAGCCGGTCTCATCACAATATAAGTCTTTAGGAAGCATCACAGTATGTAAAGTCAGACAACTTCTTATTAAAAAAGCAACCTGTCAGATTTCTTGACACCTGTTTCTAGACANGCTGTAACTGCTTTGTGGCCTGGAGCAGAGACCTCCTCTAACCCATTCAGCCTCACTAAAAACACTTTTCAAGGCCATATACTAGTCTTGACCTGTAGATCTGATATATTAAAGTGTTTGAAAATAGTTTTGCAAACTACACTTTAAGGAGCAGGCTCATGATAAAAATGAAGCCTCAACAAACTTCTACCACAAACAGTCTCCACTTGACACGGATTGGTATTTCATTCTGGAGCCACAAAAAGACAATACAAACAACTTCAAACAATACAACAGTCCTTCAACATCAAGACAAATAGCTGAGTTTTTATTATTCTTCCAAAAAGCATTAAGATACAATTTTACAAGGCCACAGTCCCTTCTTTTCAGAGGTATCCCAAGAAAGGTATAAAGAAAAAAATGCATGCACATCTTTTAATACTGTCTTATTCTCAAGTAGTCAAGCTGGTTTGGCTGTCCAGCACGTATCAGAATGACTCTAAAACTGACTGAGCTTTAGCATGCACCAAGGTTTGGGGTTTGGAGGGGTCTTCACCAACTTCTGTCATGTTATTGTCTTCTTATTTTTGCAACAGTCTCTTTCCAATCTACAATCTTCCACATGAAATAAGTCAATCACGACACAGCTTTGTATTTTCTCTCTGTTCAGAGGAGAGCACACACCTATTTGGGGTTTTTTTTTTTGCTTTAAAAGAAAAGGTGTTCTGTCACAGAAATTAAAAGTACAAAAATCTTGTTCCAAGCACTTTATAGTAATGTTATGACACTTGTTCATCTGCAAAGAGTGGGAGAAGTTTTACAGATTCTGACTGTCTTACCAATGTCTAGTGTGTTTCATTCCAGGTCTACCCAAAGAGTAGCTAGTTCATTTCTGTGCACTGTCACACTATCATTGCTAGTAGGGAAAGCATTCTAAGTGTAACAATTTTCATGACTTCTTGACCCACACCAATTGGCTTGGAGTGATAATTGTACCCTGTTCCTTTAACATCTTTATCATGGGACACTTTAAGAACACTCTATGCTATGAAGCTATGAAAATCTCAAGAAGTTTGGATCCCACATGTTGTTTTAGGATCGATTTACATTTAAGACAAATCAGCATTTTTGAATATCTTATAGCATGTGCATTATGTTGCTTCTAATGTAAGCTTCTATTTTAATCAGAAATGTGATGGGTTTCAGAGAAAGATGGGTGAACTGATAGCATCNAATATTAGTAAGAAATATTTAAAGTGTTCTAATCCATACTGAGGAAAGCATAATCAGCCACAAATATTTCTGCATTCCTACTTGCCACTTTCAGATATGTATCTTTTTCCAGGCTGCCTTGTACATCTTAAAATGGCTTTCTTAGTAAATAGTTACTGCAATAGCTTTCTTAAGGTGTACATTNTGCATGCACATCTTTTAATACTGTCTTATTCTCAAGTAGTCAAGCTGGTTTGGCTGTCCAGCACGTATCAGAATGACTCTAAAACTGACTGAGCTTTAGCATGCACCAAGGTTTGGGGTTTGGAGGGGTCTTCACCAACTTCTGTCATGTTATTGTCTTCTTATTTTTGCAACAGTCTCTTTCCAATCTACAATCTTCCACATGAAATAAGTCAATCACGACACAGCTTTGTATTTTCTCTCTGTTCAGAGGAGAGCACACACCTATTTGGGGTTTTTTTTTTTGCTTTAAAAGAAAAGGTGTTCTGTCACAGAAATTAAAAGTACAAAAATCTTGTTCCAAGCACTTTATAGTAATGTTATGACACTTGTTCATCTGCAAAGAGTGGGAGAAGTTTTACAGATTCTGACTGTCTTACCAATGTCTAGTGTGTTTCATTCCAGGTCTACCCAAAGAGTAGCTAGTTCATTTCTGTGCACTGTCACACTATCATTGCTAGTAGGGAAAGCATTCTAAGTGTAACAATTTTCATGACTTCTTGACCCACACCAATTGGCTTGGAGTGATAATTGTACCCTGTTCCTTTAACATCTTTATCATGGGACACTTTAAGAACACTCTATGCTATGAAGCTATGAAAATCTCAAGAAGTTTGGATCCCACATGTTGTTTTAGGATCGATTTACATTTAAGACAAATCAGCATTTTTGAATATCTTATAGCATGTGCATTATGTTGCTTCTAATGTAAGCTTCTATTTTAATCAGAAATGTGATGGGTTTCAGAGAAAGATGGGTGAACTGATAGCATCCAAGTCCCAGTATTTCACCATCATAATAAATAAATGCTTTAAGTTAAGCTATTTCATTCTTAGGTCCTAGCATGACCTAACTTCTCCAAATATTTCCAGTTACAATTTCTGTCTAAAGCAAATAAATCAGGCTATACCATTTTCTACAAATAGCCTGAACATCTAGCAGTAAACGTCATGTCACATGTTTTAGTCAAATATGGAAAAGACAAATGACAGTCTTTCCTCTTCCCTACACTCTCCCCAAGCTTGAAGCAGGACTACATTCTTCCATCCCCTAATGACATAAAATTTAGGTCTCCCTCTGCTCCCACTGAATCTTTTTACACCCAATTCAACTGTACATTTCAGGCAATTTTCAGAACATAGGGGTTTTCTAACATGGCAGGTGTGTCTGCAAACACCGTAGGAATCAGATATATCAAGTGTTTGTAGTGCTAGAAAGAAATGTACTATTCTGACCATAACTATTGTCAAAAATAAGAAATACAATGCAGGGGAAATTCCTGAAAAACAACTTGCAAAAATTTTATATGTAATTTTGAAAAGGTATTTTTGTAACTGCCCTCAAGTTTGTTTTTTATAAATGCCTGAGCATTTGAACTAGAACTAGCCAAGGCAAAGACTGGCATTTGAAGTCTGCAGCTACCTACAAATGTTGGCTTGAATTCAAGCTCTTTCCTCAACTCTATTTGCCCAACAAGGGAGCAGTTCGTGAAGCAAGCTTCCACTTTAATTTCACTGTCAATCTGTCAAACTGAAAACCTTCCTTTTATTTGGATTTCCAAAAACCTTGGGATGGGAGGAGCACCTCTGTGCAGGGGGAAAAAAAAAATTGTACACAAAACTTGTGGTTGCATCTGAGAAACATGTAACACAGCACAGACAGAAAATTATGTCTATAAGCCATGCAAAAGGTTGCTTTTCTTTGAATAGTTAAGAGTTAACCACTGTTTTATTTTATCATCTTTCCTTATGCTATCTTTCTTCTTAGATTACCAAGGTCACTTTCAGAGTTCGGTTTTCTTCAGATCCCACAAAACCTACTATCTGCACACTGCTTTGTAAACTAGAATATGCCATCTACTGGCAATTTAGTGAACTGGAAGTTCATCCATCACTACTTTAAACATTCTAAAAATTTAATGTTTCAATTTTTTAGAATGCTTAAAGTGTGTTCAATATAAATGCAAAACTAAAGGAACAAACTCCAGCTAAATCCGTCAGATTACATTCCAGCACTTAGCATACAAATATTATGTATAAATTACAAGATATTTAACAACAAATCAGAAAGGTAGTGCTATACTGTAGGTCTGTTCAGCTCAAATTTCTGAACCCCAATGAAACTGTTTTTCCTTTTTCTCTGCTGCTATTTTCTTATTTTATGAGAGGTAATAAAACATCCCCATGCCCTAGTCTGAGGTTTCTAGAACAATGAATAACTGCAGTTATCTGATTGAACTTAAAGAAAGAACTGTTTGAAAGATTTTTTTATAGTGGGAGAGTTCAAACGTATTTAACTCACGTATTTTAAGAGTATAAGATTCATGTTTCAGCAACTGCATTACAACTGATTTGCTTTAACACACGTGTTTCTTCACACTGCCGTGTTACAGTGCAGTAACACAGCTCAACTTCAGCATAAATGTACTTTTCAAAGTAGGTTTCCAAAATTGTCTTTAGAGTCTGGCTACTTTAATGGTAGTTTCCACTTCTCCAATTTGTTAAGACAGACTGTTGAGGAAGTCCTTTGACACAGAAAACAGGTGCTTGACACACCTGAACCTGCTGCACGAAGTAACCACACAGGAACTGGTGGAGCACATAAATGGAGCACCTTTAACCCTGGGAGGAGAGCGAAGTTCAGCAGGTGAAGCAGCCAGCCCAGCCCTGAGCAGGCAGCGAGCCGCGGGAGAGCTTCCCCCGCACCGCCGCCAGCCTCTCTGTAACCTGGGGCCGCATAAACTCCAGCTGCCCTTTCAGGCTGTCGTTCATGGCCTTCGAGAAGACGAGCCCCATCGCACCCCGCAGCGCAGAAGACACGAGATAGGGAACGCTGCCGAGCCGCGAGAGCCCCGTGAGGATGAGGAGAGCCGCTCCGGGAGGAGTCTGTTCTGGGGCCCGCCCCCTACTCCTCCCCGCCCCTTCGGCTATAGAAACTATCTCAAGAAATTTGAAGAAACCCATCCTATATGAATAGACAGACAGGCCCTAGTAGGCTTACCACTAGGGTGTGATGTATCTAGGCAATACATGTAAATCAACAAGGAAAATAATTAAAAATACCTTTGTCGCTTAACACTTCTTATCTTGCTCTGCCTTTCATCATGTGTAAGAATGTTTTCGGGGCATCATCATCCATAATTACAGGCTGGCTTGGAAATCCAAAGAAATTTAATTTTCATTCTTAAAAATATTGAGTCAGAAATTATGCTCTGTCAGTTGGCCTTTAAAACAGTGGTACAAATAAGTGCAAGTTACAGAATCACAGAATATTCTGAGTTGGAAGAGACCCACAAGGATCATCGAGTCCAACTCTTAAGTGAATGGCCCATATGGGGATCAAACCTACAACCCTGATTATATTAGCACCATGCTCTAATATCCAGAATTCTTTTGGCACTAAACAGTATCTCATTCAGTATTCCAACCTGAGTCTGTGAGGATAAACAGCACTTCAAACACCACCTCACGGTGCAATTTGACATCTTGTCTTACCACAAGAATTAATGTTTTTCCAGAAACAGTCTACTCATTCAATCTGCTGCCATCTTGACCTGCAAATGTTGTTTTTGCCAATGCTTATTTCCTAAATTCAGACATTTTTCAAATAGTTTTGTTAAAAAAAAATACTGAGAAGATAGCTGTCTTCCCTTTTTTTTTTTTTTTTTTTATTACTGGTACAGCAAAAATGAGAGAAAAGTAAGGAAAAAAAAATGATATCTCTGTTGTGGAAACTTGTTTAACATTTTTACTTGAAGTAAAGAACTTGAAGTAAAGAACTTCCAAGAACTTGAACTATTTTAGTGATATTTTGAAAATGGCTGTGACTTTTTGAAGTATTTAACAAGACTTTAATTTCTCCCCTGGTTCTCTCTGATGCAGCAGAGATCCGGGGGAGAAATTTCTTGGTATACTCCAGCTCCACGCAAGATGGCACTAGTGCACTGGCTGCCATTGACAGGTATTAGTTTAACTAGACTTCATCAGAGAGAATTGTGATTGATGGGTGTTTCACTGATAAATTTGTGAGAATATAACGTTCTTTCAAAGCAGGTTACCAAACATACCATCCATCTGCAGACACTCAGCCCCTTGCAACCAAGTAAAACATTTTGGTCAGTCCAAATCTTCTCTTGAGGAGAAAGATGTTTCAGAGTGTGGTAGACGCTGCAGCTCTGGCAGACCTCTGTTACAGAGATCTGCTCTCTGTGGAGGGATTAGCACGGTGGGGTAGCAGACTACAATAATACAGGAATAGATAAGGGAGAGGAGGAGAGGCAGAACTGTGACTTATTGCTAGGGAAACGATACTGGTTTTCGAAGAAAAGATATAGGATTTAAGAAGTAGCATAGAGAATTGGAGGCTAGTTTCCATAGGGCATAAGAAGCCACTGTGATTCATGCCTGCGGAAGGGTGGCTGATTTTTAGCTACAGACAGCAAACACTGGCATGACCCCACCTGCAGCAGGGGCTGCAGCTCTTGCCTCTCTTTGTTGGGACCACTTGCGGCTCCAGACATGAGCTGAATTATGTGATTTCACTGATATTGTCAATATTCATGGCACCACACTGGGGGACATAGCTTCTGTTAAAATTCCCAATCTGTCAGGTCATGGTATGAAGACCACAGAAAAAAATCAGACAGCATCATATATTGCATGGTGCTGTTAGATTGTCAGCATTTCTGAAGCCAGGCAGTGTTACTCTAGTCCAGAAAGCTACAGGTATTGCTGCCATTACAAAAGACCCATGAACAGTCATAAAATCATTTCGTAGTAACACAAATCTGGCAGCCATTAGACAGGCAGTCATGTCTCCTTTGTTCTTGTCATATTTTTAAAAATAATATTTAAATTGTAAGATGTATTTTCTCCACAAACAGCTGGTCCAAAAATAATTGAACCTTGGAAATGTTGACTGTGCTACCTAACAAAAGAAATTGAGTCAACTAAAAATGTGCCAAATGTATAATTTCTGCCAATGCAGGTATTTATTGGGTAATTTATTTGTGATTTTTACCTGATGAGGAAGAAAGAGGAACATAGAATTAGAACCAGAAGAAATATTTGAAAGAAAGCAAGTGTTCTTCCTCTTATCTTTATATGCAGTGCATTTGGATGCATCAATTTGAATTTTATCATAATGATTTGGATGTTAAACAATTCATTGTTCTCTTCAATGATATAATCCAGATTTAGAAGAAAATATATCATGCTAGAGATAGCCTGTAGAACTAGTATCTGGAAAATAGGTTATATCTGTATCAGTCTGCCTGATTAATTTCATTGAATTCAAAGATTATCTACAAAACTAAATTCCAAAATCTATCAATCAAAATAGTTAGTTTGAAAGAAATACAGATCAATGTCCTGAATTTGTAGTATTTAATAAGACAATTTTCTTGTTTTACTATAGTACATTTACTTAAGTATGCTAGAAGTGTACTGACTGTAAACATAGGTAACTATAAGACATTTTAACCCCATAATAACTAATTATTTAATTTGTGACAGTAACTTTTTTTTTTTTTTTTTTTTTTTTTTTTTTTTTTTTTTTTTTTTTNTTTTTTTGATTTTTTTTTTTTTTTTTTTTTTTTTTTTTTTAGATTTTAAGAATGAATGTTCAGCAAAACAATCCAGTTTTCTAATACTCTACATTAATGAAGAAAGATGATTGCAACCTTGGAGATTTTTACCTATTTTTTTGTTTTACTATTTGACTTCTGAAAATAGGAATTGTGTGAAGGATAATCCTAGCAGCTACACAGAGCTAAGATAAACCTATAGCTTTGGCATAGCATTTTTTTTTTGTTTGCTGTAGGGGAAGTCCCTGTGTTATCTGGTCTTAGTTAATTTAAAGCATTTACCATAAACTAGAAGCTTCCACTTCATTCTGGGAATGTTTTTGTAGTCATTTTTTGTTCATACTGGAAAGAAACTTCACAGCTTGGTTTACGATTATTTTGTCTGGTTTTGTGACTGGTTTGTAACTCAGGTACACCACATAGCTGTGTAAGTAAATTTGCCATTTACAAATGTCATGTTTAGTGCTAAACTATTTGAAGCTTATTAAAATATGAGCTTCCTGTGTGTCCTTTATTTGGGCTGCTACCTGCTTTGAGGCCTCCGTGCTCCTCTGCACCTGTGGAGATGGGTCTCTGTTGGGTTGATATCCCTGGGAAGGGCCTGGAAGCAGCACAGACAGCTGTCTCTCTGGAAGTGTGTATGAGGGGTGTGCAGAGGAGTTTTTATTGCATAACCTAATATCTACATCCTTCTTTCTGAGGGACTCGTGTTATATGGTTTTGGAAGATTGGGACACTATTAAACTGTTTGTTGTTAAACACCCCCACATCAAGTTGCTGTATCATCAGAAAACTCATTGGCTTCCAGGAGGTGATTCCTGTGGTTTCTCAACCAGCTGATTGTTTATGGCCCACAAAACCATTAACTACATACTGCAGCTGGTAGTACCTGATGCTTAGGGCATAGAGAGCACAGGCATTTGGATGTCCTTCCTCTCCTTCAGTACACATCTCTGAGACGTGTATGCTACCATGGATCACAATTTTGTATTTGATTTGTATTTCACCTTTTAAATATACTCATTAGTAAACTGTTTGCACAATGGCTCCTTGGTTCTTTGATAATGTCCAGAGTCATATTCTTCTTTCAGGGTTGCTTTCTTGCAGAAAAGTTATGGCTGAGATCTTGTTAGGGTTATGTTTCATAACATAAGAAATATTACACACAACATTGTATTTCCAGATTGTATTATCACACTATTAAATTGGAGGTTTGTCTCCCAGAAGGCTCCTTAAGTGGCAGGGAACAGAGCTTTCTAAATAAATTGCTTCTTTGTCTCTGAAGAAGCAGGACATAGCTCCTAGAATTTACTGATATTCTGGATACTGTGTCATAATTTTCAGTCTTTTGACACAAGTGTCAAAAGATATGTGAGTATGTATCAGTCATGTAAGCCATTCGTTTAGCGAGTGAATAAAGTGATATTACCAGGTTAAAAAAAAAAAAA
>VYZR01093874.1:0-19707 GCA_013400675.1 Oxylabes madagascariensis
GGAACTGGCAAGCTCCAGAAGTAACTGCCAGGACTTCCCTCAGGCTGCTGTAATGGATGTGGAGGCCAGGGGGGTTGGCAGTGTGATTCAGGGAATGGAGAAGAGGTCTTTGGTATGGCGCTGGCAAGGAAAACAAATCCACTACCTCTCATTCCTCACAGACTGCTCCGTACTTGTCCATACATCCCCCTGTCTTCTGCTGCGCCTTTCGCCAAGCAACAGCTGTAAACAAATGTGGGGAGGGACAGGGAGGATCAGGTAGGATCCTGTGTGGTAAAACTAATTAATCAGAGAAGGAGGTGCCTGGAGGGGAGGCAGGGGCCACGGGCAGTTTGTACTGGGAGTGCTGTGCCCCTCTGGCTTGACAGAGGCTGTGCATGGGGAAAGACAAGCCTGCTCCTGCCCTCCTTGGCACTGCTCAGCATTCCCAGAGACCTTAACCAATTATCCCAGCTGTAAGCTGCTCCCGCAGGCAGTTTATCCCACTAGCTGATCTCCTGTGCCCACTGAACACTGAACACTGAATGTTCCAGCTCCCTGCTAAATAAGGTTTTGCATGGAAATGGGAAGGGAATTTGGCACTAAAGATGTGCCTTTGGCTTGCTGGACCAAGCTGATAACCCCAGCCCTCCAGGATGTGTATCGATCCTGCTTTTTTTCCCTCATTTATTACTCTCTTTCATCCTTTCCACTCCTTAACATAAAGCCAAACTGAACTCTTTCCCTGCCAGCCAAGATTTTAGTATCATTACTGGGATTTCAGCCCAGCACTGTTTTGAGCCCTCAGGTACCACCTTTTACCTCTGCAGTGGTCTCAGCTCTTCCCATTTCCTCACTGATACCAGTGGGAAATGCCATTCCCATGGCACTGTTTATCTGTAAGATACCAGTGGTAGATAACATTTGTTGCCATTTTCCCCACTCCTCTGGGTGTGAGGCATGATTAAAGCTACCTGGATAGGAGAGAACTGAAGTGAACTCCATTAGAGAACCATTTATAGGGCTTTTTCCCCTCAAAGGATTGTCTTAGGGATCACTGGGCCAGACCCTGAGAGGCAAGAAATGAGACAATTTACCAGAGGGTGTGCACGTCCCACGTGTTATCCATGCTCAAGGCATTCAAAGCTTTCTGGATTCCCCATCTCATACATACAGTAAGTGTGTGGGATCAGCACAACTGCTCCTCAGGCAGCACCTGCACCTGCCAGGATACCCATGCTACAAGCTGAACCGTTTCCTTGCCAGACACGAAAAGGACAGGACAAAGCTGTATTGTTTTCCCATTTCTTTGTCTCTCTTGGCAGACAAAAGGGAAAAAGGACAGTGGTGGCCACTGTGGGCT
This sequence comes from Oxylabes madagascariensis, assembly GCA_013400675.1. Lineage (NCBI taxonomy): Eukaryota > Metazoa > Chordata > Aves > Passeriformes > Timaliidae > Oxylabes > Oxylabes madagascariensis. The sequence continues at coordinate 1,343 of VYZR01093874.1, forward strand.
CATGCCAGCTTTATCACCTCTGAGTGTTTGCTGTACTGGTGCCACAGCCCTGGAGCTCTCCCTGCCCTTTGCCTGTGTAATATCCAGAGTCCTCCACTGCCTCAGACTCTGAAGGTCATAGCAGGAGATAAACAAAGGTGCAGAAGGGTGTCTGAGCTAATTTGGGGAAATCGTCGCTATATTCCTGCAATGCTCATCTATCACATTGGGTTTATGCAAATTCTCCACATCCTGGGGCCAGGTTAGGGGTCGGATAACACCTGAAGGTGCCGAGGTCCTGTTGCAGGACTCTGCAGAAATGCCAAGTGTCCTGGTGTGAGGTGTCAGATGAAGCAGGAGGAAACGAGCTGCTGCTGCTGCTGCTAACAGGCCAGTATGCACTCATACAAAATTCAGGAGGTCAGGGACAAGGCTTTGCAGAAGGGCAGGGTGGAGCCACACAGGATAGCTGACCTGCCTTCTGAGGTATGGCTGGCCAAGGGAGTTCACCTGGGCAAGGGCAAGGATCCCCCTTGATCGAGGTGTCAAACAGCCACAGATTTTTCTATAGACATCATTCACAGAATGCCAGAATGGTATGGGTTGGAAGGGACCTTAAAGCCCATCTCATTCCATCCCCTGCCATGGACAGGGACACACCTTCCCATTGTCCCAGGTCGCTCCAAGTTTGGTCCAACTTGGCCTTGGACACTTCTAGGGATGGGGCAGCCACAGCTTCTCTGGGCAACTTGTGCCAGGGCCTCAGCACCCTCACAGGGAAGAACTTCTTCCTAAAAGCATTTTGGGATCAGCCCAGCCCAACCAGAGTCAGATTTAATCAAAGACAAATAATGATGCATCTTGGAAAGCTCAGCAGCGTTTCACCACATTGTTTTGAGTAAATAAACCTAAAAACACTAGTTTTCTTTAAAGCACCCATGCTCCTTGGATAGATGTGGCCCAAACTTGACTCTTGCATGATCTGCAACCTGGATCTTTAATTCTTCCTGTGTTTAAATCAAAACTAAGTGCTAGGAAAGAAGGAGATATTGGTGTTTTGGCACCCTGCTGTCCAGAAACTCTGGCTGGTTCTAGACCTCACGGTCTTATTTGTGGATACCAGCAGGAAACACAAAAATAAAAGTTTCCATGGGTGTGGGGGCCAGGTAGGAGCCAAGGAGACTGAAGGGATTTTAGGAGAACATGCAGAAACACCCCATTTCTTGCCCTGCGTAGCTTCTGGGACATCACTTGAATGACATCGGGAGACAAAATAGAGGCACTTTGTTCTAGTTCTGTGACTCATGGAGGTAATGCAGAAATTCTCCCAGGGAAAAAATCAACAGAGGGAGGGGAAACATCTGCATTTCTCCTTGTCCCAGGGCTTGCTGCTGTCTGAGGCTGCAAAGGGCTAAAGAGGCCTTTGCTCTCTTGCACTCACTGAGTGCAGGTGATGGGAAGTTGGGTTGTGCAGAGTTCTGAGGTTTTAGCCAGCCCCCAAGACTTCCAAGGGCTTCTCTGAACATTTTCTCAGCAGTGCATACTGAGATCTCCCCTGACTTCGACATGTGCAGCTTCTTTGAGCTTGGAGGAAGGGGAAAAGGCATTGGAAGGAATCCGAGAGAGTCTGAGGGCAACCAGCTGCTGCCCTGACCACTGCTACAGCTCCATGGGCTGTTTTCCTACCAGGAGCACAGACCTGTGCTAGCCTCCCACTGGAAACCTCATTCCCCTGGTATTCCTTCCCTCCCTCAGGGACTACCAGTTCCCAACACAGCTCCGCACCCGAACTCTCAGGGCTGGAGACATTTGCCTGTCCGAATGTAAACTCCCTTTCTTTCCAGACCACCCACTTCAGCCTTTTCCACTCCCTTTGGAAAAGGAGGGGATAGGATGTCTTAAAATTCGAATCAGTCTCCATCCCACATGAATGTGGTGTTCTCATTTCCATCAGTGTCATCTATTTACATGAGAAACGCTCGGAGAGGAAATTGAGGTTACTGAGAGGAAAAAAGTGCCTCACATCAGCCCCAAATCCCTGTGGGATGTGCTGCTGCCTGTGCCCTACCCCAGACCTTGCCCCACATTTCAAGTAGGACAGACTGCAATTAAAGCCCCCAGCAACCAGAAAGTGCCACTGAGCCTTTCCTGCCAGCCTGAGGTGGGAAGGGGCTGCGGTGCAATGTCAATTTGTTTATTCAAGGTCACCCTGGAATGGCTGAGCAGGGAGCTGGGCTGAGTGTCTGAGGTCTTTGCCTTGAACCATCCTCACTCCACCTCTGAGCTGGTGCTGGTGGTGTATGAGACACGGTCTCAGAGCCCTGCAGTCTCCATTAATGCCTCTGCCAATATTCCCACCAATAAATCAATAAATCATTCCTACTGGGGAACAGCCACCACTCCAGGGCTGTCAGCAACCAGGCACAGCGGCAAAACACCATTGTGTTTTCAGCCACAGGAGCAGAGCTAGAAGGTGTGAAGTACTCGTGTGTCCTGCCAAGCTGATGGAACAGCCTAAAGAGTGTTAGGATTAAGTGTTTAAAAGCTTTAGAAATCAGCTTGAATTAGCTTCTACCCACCCTTGCCAGGCTCCAAAGAAGAGCAGCGGCATTTTTTCATTATCCTTATCGCTGGGATATCTCCGGGTGCTCAGTATGTTCCCCAAGCCGTGGGCAGGATTGTGCTCAGCCCAGTGCACCAAGAGGAGCTCGATTTAAAAGCTCTTGGCTGGCCAAAGAGAAAGCTGAAATTCCCAAGGCAAAGCTCAAGGAAAGGCAATGCTTATTCTGGAGAGACACCTGCTGGCAACGCCCGTGGAGCCTGAGCTGGAAGCTCAGGGACTGTGAGAAAGACTCAGAGTTGTAATTCTCAGATCCAAAGAAAAACAACCAATGCTTCTTTTCTTGTTTCTTACAGAACAAAGGAAAAAATACTCCAACTCCAACATCATTATGCATGAGACTTCCCAGTACCACGTCCAGGTGAGCACACACATGCAATGGAGTGCTAAGGGGCTGAGAGGCCAAGGTCAGTGATAGGTGCTCATAGTGCAGTGTGTTTCCTGTGTCCTGGACCTTTAGGAGGCCAAGGGGGAGTTGGGAACCTCCTCGCCATTAAAATCCAAAGTCACTGAGTAAAGGAGAATGGGGGGAAAAAAGATTTAAATAAACAAGGGGAATTCTGTACAAGGAAAGACGAAATGGAGAAGCTCTTGTCTTCTCTCTCCTCTGCGTCTGAAGGAGAGCAGGAAATATTGTCCCTCCTGTCACCCTGTGCTTCAAACCCTTCTGATCAGCACAGACAGGTTAAAAGCAGAGTTCCCATGGGGGTTACCAGAACTCAGCTTTCCAAACAACAGAGACCACATGGACTACCAGCTTTCAGCTCTCCTCAGCCACTGTGCCCTCTCAGGTAACACAAACCCCTTCACACAAGACAGGCAGTAAGCCAAATTCATCTCCCACTGCCACAGACACCCACCCCAAAAAGAGAAGCCAGTCTGGCCATCCTGAACTCAGCGATTCCTGTAAGGCAACTTGGTGGTGCAGGACTCTGTGGAGGAGGTGGGGCCATTCTGAAAACTCTGAGCAAGGCGAGACAGAAGAACACTTCCCGATGTTCATATTTAGGAGATGGGGCCCTTTAAAAGCCTACATTTAGACTTGTGAAGTGCCTGTTTGGAAAGCAGTCCTGGTTTCCATTGGAGAAACCAACTCAGTGGCTCAGAAGTAACTTACGGATGCAGAGAAGGGACTTTAAACAGTGACATGTAAGTGAATTCTTCATTAATTATGCCATAAGCCACCCGTTTGTGAGTCTCTCCCCTGAACTTTGACCAAGGCAAACAGGATTGCGGTGGCAGGCAGTGAGATAGAATGAGGTTTCCTAATGGGGGGCATTTTACACCCTTTGAAGTAATCTGATCAATTTAATGGTGGATGGAGTCATTGCCCATTCTAGTAAAAGCTGCTGTATTTCAATGTCCATCTGGATGAAAAGGGGTTTTAAGGAATAAAACAAAGACAGCAGCAAGTTCTGCATGTTCTCCCTCTCAATCCACCCAAATCTACAGAAAATGGAAAGTAGAAAAATATTCCAATGGTTGAGTCAGACAAGTAGCTTCCCCTCCATAACTGAACAGTAAACAGCAAAGGAATTCATGACGCTTGTAAAGATGGTGGATAAAATAATAGAAGAGATAAAAATACCTGTCATCTTGAGTAAACCCATTCTCCTCACTGCTCTGAAAGAAGAGGGCATGTCACCTCTGCACAGATAAAACTGACTTGGCAAATACCTTCCCATGCACTAATTTACAATTACAGTAACATACACCCAGCACATTTTTCATTCGTGATTGCGTTGCTAATCTCAGCTTTCAGCTCACACACCTGCCAGTTCTATTTAGACAGTGCCTCACCCCATACCTTTGCTTGATGAACACAGGAATGGTCCTTGCATTGTCCTCTTCTCTGCTCCTTTCCCCAGCCTTTGGGAATCAGCTAACAGCAAATGGGTCACCAAAAACCCTATCCACCCCTAATGCCCAAGAGCATGTTTAAAGACTTTCTGCCAGTCAGGTCTACCAGTGCTGTAAATCTGAGCCTTTCCCTGCATCCACCTTGTGTGGAGCCAACTGCAACAACAGTTCTTGCCTGTGCTTCCTCACAACCATCCAAGGCTCTGTGCTCTGAGTGCACACATCCCTCTCAGGTCCACCTGGTCTATGTCAGACCCCAACATCCACTGCTTCTCCAAGATTCCAGTCCCACAGCAGGACATGCTGGAGCAGCATCAGCTTTTGCTGCCTCTTAATCTGCTTCCCACTTTGCATTTACCTGGGCTTTTACCGGGAGAAAGGAATTCTTTCCCAATAACTCTCTCATCCTCCTCCATGGCCCACTGATGCATATGTCAACTGTGGACACAACCCAGTGGGTTATTGAATCAGCTCATGAGTGCATCAGCACCAGAAAGAAGCTACTTGATCACTAAAAGGGTTATGTCTGATACTGGGAGAAGGCAGGAAGATATGGGACCAAAGAGAGAAAAACCAGACAAAGTTCATCCTGTTACTACAAATTTCCCATCAATTTAGGACTTGCTTTAAAACACCCCCCATTTTTCCAGCCCTTGCTCTGAACCAGACTATAGGATGTGTGCATCAAAGAGAAGCAGGCATTTCACTGCTGCCCTCCCCACAAACTCTGAATGCATGGCAGGACCATTTCTGGGGTGGCCACACTGCTATCCCTGGTCCCCCAGGGCACCTCTACCTATAGCACCTGGGTGTCCCTGCTCCAGGGGTTAATCTGCTCCTGGCTCTCCAGTTAAGCCATTGCTGCTGAAGTGCCTGTTCTGTACCCTACTGAGTAAGCAAATGAGGATGCGAGGGTCATGCTGGTGGATGGACCTTCGATATTCCAGGGACAAGAGAAAAAGCTGTGATCTGGCCCAATAATCCTCCAAGGGTCACAGGCCCTTGGATGCACAGATGCCTTGGGCAGGCCTCTAACTTACCCATCCAAAAACCTCCCACTTTTCTCTGCTGGAGAAAGTTGGTAAAGACAGGGAAAAGCTTCAGCTGCTTTTTGACAGTCAGGCACGTTCTTCTTCCCTTCTCACCAAGAACACAGCTGGGCAACAAAAGAACAAGGTGAAACAGAACCATCTCCTTTTCCTTCCTGAGGTTTTTTTCCTTCCCTGCTATCACCTGAATATGTTGCCTGGCTGTGCTGTCACTGCCCCAGGGACAACAGCTGGGCAAACAGCTTGGCTGCTCTGAGGCCCAGCTTTTCCTGCCTTGCAGTGCCCTCTGCCAGCAGACACAACCAGTTCTTCCATCCGCAGGGAGCAGCACTTACTCACCCGGACTTTTGGTGTGGCCTTCACCCACTGCTGGCAGACACACAACATGTGGCTGTGACACACCTCTCCTTTTCACAGCTGCCTCCCTGCCCAACATTCCCTTCCCATGGAGCCCCAGGAGCAGAACAAAGCTGCGAGTGCTGCCCCGTTACACAAACTCTGTACATAGAGGTGCCAAGTGCAAGGCTTGGATCACCTCACACCTGAGGGCGCAGCTGGAGCAGGGATGGGAAAGCAGCCTGGATGGGAAGGCAGCCTGGATGGTTACACTGTAGCTGAGCTACTCCTGGCCCAAGTGCACGCATGGGGCAGTGAAGGAGGGGAGGACAGCATGGAAGCCTGGCTGGGTTTACAGGACAGGTGAAGGGAGGTAGGAAAATCAGGATAACCAAGCAAAGCCACAGGGCAGGACAGAGGCAAACAGCAAAATATTCTTCCTACAGTCAGCAGCACCCATTTTCACTACTGTGAGTGCTGATTTGGGTATTTTTGGGGGGAAGGTAATCCCAACCCTAAGCGCTGCTTAAAGGGCTGGTGTAGAGTGAGCTGCCAGGTTTGGAGCTCCTGCAGGCTTTGTAGCATAGAAACTCTTCAGAGTGGCTGCTCCTGGAGCATGGGATCCCACACATTGCATGGATCCCACTCGGCACAGAGGACCAATGCCTGCCCATGACTTGTGTGAGCCCAAATCCCACACAAGCAGGTTTGCTACACCAGACAAGCAAAACACAAATGCTTTTATAGCTTGGCAAGCAAAGCATTAGTACAACTGCCATAGTTCTACTTCCAAGCCAGGTTCAGAGGGGCCTGGGGAGTAACTCATCTATGTGATGCATTTGCCCCGCTGGATGGGAATCAGAGCTGCTGGAATTGAGGAGAGTAATATGCAAGTGGTGAAACTGGTTATGAAAACCCATTATGAAACCCAAATCTTTCACTGCCATGACCAGGCTGGTGCCAACAACCAAAACTGTTTTGTGCAGCAATGCCTTCACGCCTGAGCTCTGAGAAACTACAAACAGTACTTGAAGCCTCTAGAGATGCTTTCATCATCGATTTACACACCCCAACAAACATTTTCCACCTGTTTTTATCTCCTTTCTCTCCCCAACTTCAGCACTTGGCCACCTTCATCATGGACAAGAGCGAGTCCATCACGACAGTGGATGACGCAATCCGGAAACTCATCCTGCTCAACTCCAAAGAGAAGATCTGGACACAGGAGATGCTGCTGCAAGTGAATGACAAGTCCATCCGGCTGCTGGACTGTGAGACACAGGTACCTGGAGCCCCGTGGGACTGATCCCAGATTGAAGTGTGGGGTGCAGTGAGTGCCCTTTCCACCCTGCCTGGGAGAGGGCAATTTCTAAGGAACACAAACAAGGGTGAATCACTACCAAAATCCTCTCCTGGATCAGAGTCAGCCCTGCAGCGTGGGAACAGGATGGTTTTGGCAATGACAAACTAAGGAAGATCAGCCCAGGGATCCAGGAGTTCCTGCACAGGACCATTTCCCCTCAGTTTAATAGTTCCTCCTTGCCTGACACCTTCCCCTTTCTCTTGCAGGAGGAGCTGGAGGACTTCCCCCTGCCGACAGTGCAGCACTGCCAGACAGTGCTCAATCAGATGCGTTATTCCTCCATCCTTCTGCTGGTGTGTCAGGATTCTGAGCAGCACAAACCTGACATCCACTTCTTCAACTGTGACGAGGTGGAGGTGAGCAGAGCCCTCCTGCTTGGTGTGAAACAGAACATAACACTTCTTGCTGCCTGCTCTTTCCCCCTTCCTCCAATACTTCCTAAAGCCAAGCCCTTTTAAACATCCCTGTTTTATCCTTGAGGCGGAGATGGTTCATGAGGACATAGAAAGTGCCCTGGCAGACCACAAGCACGGGAAGAAGATACGGCCACAGACACTCAAGTAAGTGCTGTGGGATACAGCTGGGAGCAACAACAATAATAAACAATAATAAACAACCACTGATTCCAGTGGTTTAGTCACACTCCAGTCTCTTGGAAATCGGATCTGCAGCCACTGATGGGGTTGTTCTGTGACATTTTCCTTGCAGGGCAAACCAGGAAAAGATCAAGCAGAGACAATCCATCCTCCCCCCACCTCAAGGACCTGCTCCCATTCCGATCCAGCATGACATGCGAGGCTCAGCAATGAACAGGAACAGGGTGGCACCTCCTTCCCAGCATGATCCAGGTACAGGGAGCACTCAGGAAGTCTTTCCTGGGAATGGGAGACTAATTAACCCAGGCAGCCAACCTTCCTGAAGTGGTCTGTGGTGAAAATAAGTGTTGTGCCCACTAGGCATCTTCTGCTCAACAAATAAAAGCTCCCAGAAACTCCTTGGACTCCGTGGACTTGTCATGGTCAAAAGTTCTTTTGCCAAAACTGCCTCCCCAGTTCTCCCGCTCAGCAGATCCTGCTGTGCTGGCCCTTCCCAAGCCCCTGCCCTGAGCTGACACTGTTTGCTTTGCATGAGGGGCCACCCCAGCAATTGTTCCCACTGGAATATCCCCCCCAGACTGGGTGTGTGGCTTCTGGAAGCCAGGAGGTGCCTTGGGGATGGGGGTTTTGCAGGATGATTGGGATTTAGCACCTATTACAAACATTATTACTGAGGTGCCCTCACTACCCACAACAAACACCCAAGCTGGGAGCTACCATCCTATGGATCCCTGCCTTTCATGAAGCCTATTTCCAACCTCTGATAGTAAATATATTTTTCTCTCCCTTGTTTGTAGACTACGAACGACGAAGCTCTGGCTCTCATGACCATGAGGAATCCCGCGCCATGTTAGCACAGAAGATTGAAAAGGAAACGGTGGGTGACAGGGACACTGCACAGTCCATAGGCAGGAGCAGAGGCAGGGAGCAAGGAGCTCCTCCATGAGCAGATATTAAATGCATCATCGGGCATTTTTCCAATTGATACCTGCTGTGCATAAAGTGGCCAAAAGCAAGTCTTCATCAGCGTGTCAGTGACAATGTTCTCTGACCTGAGGCAGCTCTGCTGATTTCAGCTCTGCTTCTTCCCTTCCCAGTTGAGTTATTTTCCAGCTGTCCATTAGCAGGGATCACTTGTCACATTGGTAAGGACAGCACATAGCCACGCCCAGAAACTCTGTGCTTGCAAAGGGATGCATTGAGCTGCATTTCATGCCGGGATTGCCCACTCATGTGCATTCTCCTGGGAAATGCAGCTGGCCCTGGGATTCAGGCTCCCAGCTGTGTGCAGCCCAGGCTTGCTTTCATATTGGTCCCTTGGGTTTTTGTCCTCACAGCAAATCCTGAACTGCACCCTGGATGACATCGAAGTGTTCGTTGCCCGGCTCCAGAAGGCTGCAGAGGCATTCCGACAGCTCAACCAAAGGAAGAAAGGGAAGAAGAACAAGAAGAAAGGGCCAGCAGGTGAAGTGCAGCAGCCAGAACAAACGGGGAGCACAGGGGGGTCACGGATGAAGGCGGGTGGACACCTCAACTCCTGGCACAGCCAGGCCCCGATGCTCTGGCACAGCCATGGATCCAGGCGCACCAGTTCGGGAGGTGCCGCTGTCTGTGAGCACCTCTGGTAGAGCACACAGAGTCTCCAGCATACAGAGGGAGTCTGCCTTTCCCTGAACCCCTGATTTTCAGTAGTTCTGGTCTCAACACCCATTTCTGCTGTGCCTTCTGCACAGCAGGCAGATGGAACCTTCCCAAAGGGGATGCTCTCAGCAACCTTCTCTGTGTCCTTCTCTGCCCCTTCTCCTGGCAGAGGGAATGCTGACCCTCCGAGCAAGACCCCCGAGTGAGGCCGAGTTCATCGACTGCTTCCAGAAAACCAAACTGGCTTTTAACCTCTTGGTAAGACATGAAGGATTTTCCATCCTATGCAGAGACAGGGCTTTTCCCCATGTATCCCAGCAGTGAGTGTTTAGAGAGAAACCTGAACAGAAAATACTGACGAGGGACAACAGTGTGAATTCCAGGTTCTTCAGAACTCAGGACAAACATTGTGTCAGGCTTGTGCAGGTTTTCTGGGACAAACTGTTAAACCAAAACTAGAAGCATCATGTCCAGGATGGAACAGAGCAGCCATAGGGTTGCAACACCTGGGTCTTTTCAGATCCAGGCCTGGGAAGTCTCTGCTTGACAGTAAATGAAGTCTCCCATTGCCCCAATATTCCTGGCCCCTCTCTTTCTCCCCTGCCAGACCCTCTGTATTGTGGAGAAGATGAAAAGCAAGAGCATAAAGATGTTTCCAGTGCTACCAGCTCTGCTCAGTGAAACACAAGAGACCAGGAGGCTAACAAAGCAGCAGGAATTCTGTCAGTTGTGACCAAACTTGTCCAGCAAACACATCCTCCAAGCTCCTTCCTGGGCAGTCATTAATGAAGAAACCCCAGAGATTGTAAACAACCTTAATGCAGGACACCAAGCTCCAGCCTTTTCTTTGAGAAGCAAATATAGATAATTTGTGCCTGCTCAGAATCAGGAGCAGCTTATCTCCTGGCAAGAACCCACGGTTGAGCACGGAGCTGGGACTGCGTGGTGGAGCCCTGCCATGTTCCTCACCACATGGCTGCTGAGTCCCTGGGAAGTGCCCCTTCACTGGGTCACCCTGCTGCCAGCAGTTGTTTCTCACTTCCCACTCCACATTAATGTTTAATCCCCAGCATTTCAAATGCTTTGCATTTTGGTAGGAGTGGGGACCTGTCTCCCATGGCAGTAGTGCTAGGAGGCCAGGACAGGAGAAGGAGCTTGAATGGAAGCTGGAGAGGTTTCTCACCAGAGCTCCACTGATTGCTGCTACTGAAACCCAGTTCTTACAGTACATTAATCCCAAGTGTTTGCTCCTGCATTCTGCCACACTTCACCTCAAATATCACTGGATTTGGAGACTTTCAGTGGCCAGGGCAGCTCTGGGTGCCACGGGCAAGACCTTGGTGGAGACTTTCCCTTGTCAGCAATTGCCAAGAGACCCTCAAAACACCTAGCCTATTGTTTTCATTCATGGAACTAGTGGGATTCTCAACCCTACAATAGGCAGAAGCAACCATAACCCTGGCCCTTCCTCACTAGAACTTTCAAAATAAGCCAAGGTTCTGTGTGTCTGTTCAAATTACCTTCCAAGGCATTGATTTAACAGAGAGGTATTCCACCCCTTCTGAAATTAATCAGGAATTAGAAATGGACACAAAGTAAAATGAATGATTCCTACTCCCCCATCCCTTACTCTTCTCATCAGCCCAGCAACACTCCCCCTATGTGACAGAAAAGAGAAGGCACACTCAGGTTAGGGTTAAACTGTGTTTCTATTTCTAGGCCAAACTGAGGAAGCACATTCAGAACCCCAGCGCTTCAGAGTTGGTGCATTTCCTATTTGGGCCACTGGAACTGGTAAATCTTATTCCCAGGTCTCACTGGGAACTCCCTTTTATTTCTACTTCACACTTAGAAGCAGATAGATTGTGCAGAAGGGTTAGAAAACTGCTCATGCCTGGCCACAGCTTTCTCAGAAACTTCCAGAAGTGGTNCAGCCTTTTCTTTGAGAAGCAAATATAGATAATTTGTGCCTGCTCAGAATCAGGAGCAGCTTATCTCCTGGCAAGAACCCACGGTTGAGCACGGAGCTGGGACTGCGTGGTGGAGCCCTGCCATGTTCCTCACCACATGGCTGCTGAGTCCCTGGGAAGTGCCCCTTCACTGGGTCACCCTGCTGCCAGCAGTTGTTTCTCACTTCCCACTCCACATTAATGTTTAATCCCCAGCATTTCAAATGCTTTGCATTTTGGTAGGAGTGGGGACCTGTCTCCCATGGCAGTAGTGCTAGGAGGCCAGGACAGGAGAAGGAGCTTGAATGGAAGCTGGAGAGGTTTCTCACCAGAGCTCCACTGATTGCTGCTACTGAAACCCAGTTCTTACAGTACATTAATCCCAAGTGTTTGCTCCTGCATTCTGCCACACTTCACCTCAAATATCACTGGATTTGGAGACTTTCAGTGGCCAGGGCAGCTCTGGGTGCCACGGGCAAGACCTTGGTGGAGACTTTCCCTTGTCAGCAATTGCCAAGAGACCCTCAAAACACCTAGCCTATTGTTTTCATTCATGGAACTAGTGGGATTCTCAACCCTACAATAGGCAGAAGCAACCATAACCCTGGCCCTTCCTCACTAGAACTTTCAAAATAAGCCAAGGTTCTGTGTGTCTGTTCAAATTACCTTCCAAGGCATTGATTTAACAGAGAGGTATTCCACCCCTTCTGAAATTAATCAGGAATTAGAAATGGACACAAAGTAAAATGAATGATTCCTACTCCCCCATCCCTTACTCTTCTCATCAGCCCAGCAACACTCCCCCTATGTGACAGAAAAGAGAAGGCACACTCAGGTTAGGGTTAAACTGTGTTTCTATTTCTAGGCCAAACTGAGGAAGCACATTCAGAACCCCAGCGCTTCAGAGTTGGTGCATTTCCTATTTGGGCCACTGGAACTGGTAAATCTTATTCCCAGGTCTCACTGGGAACTCCCTTTTATTTCTACTTCACACTTAGAAGCAGATAGATTGTGCAGAAGGGTTAGAAAACTGCTCATGCCTGGCCACAGCTTTCTCAGAAACTTCCAGAAGTGGTGCTGGTTGTTCCTGGCCTCTGATCCAGCTTGCAGCTTGAAGTAAATACAGGAACCCTAGCAAATATGAATCTTTCCATCCAATCAATAAAGCATTACTGTGAACAAAAGGGGCAGTCCGCTGGGGTTCCCACTGGAAATCTGTCTGGTCTCACCTTCAGGCAAACATGGTTCAGTATTTGCACTGAAAATGCTTGAAAGCAAAAATCCCAACTTGGAAAAAGAGCCAGAAAGGACACAGGAATAGCAAGATACTTTCCTTTTTTTGAAGCGTCAGCTTGTGACACTTCACTTGTATGTAGCAACCACTCATTTGTAGATCAGATCTTGTGTTGACTCCAATCCAAAAAAAATCTCATGTTCCCTTGAACTGTCCAGTCTCTTTCAAAGACTTAGGTTGATGTTTCTTGAGGTGAATGAGCTGATTTAAGGATTAGTTTTGTCTTTGATTCCTGCTCCTCTGTGTGTCCCTGGTTTGACATTTTGACTGCTTCTTGCAAGTTCTCCCCTCTTTGTGTGATTTGTGTGTGACCCAGATCATCAATAGTTGTGGCGGCCCCGAGCTGGCCCGGTCTGTCCTCAGCCCACTGCTTTCTAAAGATGCCACCGATTTCCTGAGAGGTCACCTGACACCCAAAGAGATAAACCTCTGGGATTCCCTGGGGGAGACATGGACCAGATCCAGGTGAGGACAGAGCTGCAATCTCCCCAGGCTCCCCAGGCAGAGGGGATGCTTGAATGCCCTGATGCTCCTGCTTCTCCTTTGAGGGGATTCTCTGAAGGACACATTCCTTCTGAATGTCACCTCATGTTCCCACTTTGTGTCCTAGAGCTGAATGGCCCCGAGACGCGAACATCCCCACCTACATCCCCAAATTCCGCAATGGCTGGGAACCACCCACAGAAATCTTCCGTGGAGCTCCCTGGGAAATAGACATTGGACACTTGCAGGAGGAGGTTAGTCCTGTGTCCCTGGGGATCCTCTCTTCCCTCTCCCTCCCCCTTTTCCAGAGAGATGGAGCTGCGGGGGGTGTGGTGGTGTGCAACTAGTTGGCTCAAAACTCGGTTGGATCTGGTCATTCTAGTTAAATACGGAAAGCAAAAGAGGCTGGAAAAGGGCAGCAATAATCAGCCTCTCCCGATTCAAGGCAACAGGACCCTACAGTGTCACTGAGCTCCAGGGACACAGGCTTCCCTGAAGAACATCTTGACCAAAAGCTGTCAGGCCATGACTCATCTCCCACTATCCCTCTCCTTTTCTCTGATCAGCTTTCCCCTTTCCTGGTAACACTGACTCCACGTCTGCCTTTCCAGCTCTCCTCAGCCAATGGATATCCTTACCGGAACTCCTCACTCAAACGTGGCCAGACAGCTGAACAGACACAGGCTGGGGATGCCTTCAAACAGAATGTCACTTCACATGGAAATAGGTAATGGATCTGCACCCCTGGAGCTTCAGCTTCAGCTCCTACCTTGGAACCTCATGACACATACGGTGACACTGGGAAGTTTGGGCATCCTGGAGACAACTCCCTGCCACTATTAATAACCACCAAGAGAAGATAAAGATCAGCTGAGGGATTATTCCCATGAGCACTGTCTGCTGTTTAACCCCCAGGAGCTCTGCAAGGAAAGGAATGCCAGGTGTTTTCCACCACAGGAAGCAAAAATATTGGCTGACTTCATCAGTCCATCCATAGGTCTTGTTTCCCAAGATCAGCCTACCAAAGTGACCTTAAGGATCAGGTGCCAAAGATGCTGCACTGCACTTTGGCTCTCCATATGTGGAGAGACGTTGGAATCATGGAGTTACAAAATGGATTGGGTGGGATGAGACCTTAAAGATTACCCAGTTCCAACCCCCTGCCATGGCCAGGGCCACCTTCTGCTATCACAGGTTGCTCCAGGCTCTGTCCAACCCGGCCTTGAACACTTCCTGGGATCCAGGGGCAGCCACAGCTTCTCTGGGCAACCTGTACCAGGGCCTCCCCATCCTCACAGGGAAGGATTTCTGCCCAATATCCCATCTAAACCCATCCTCTGGCAGTGGGAAGCCATTCCCCCTTGTCCTGTCACTCCAGGCTCTTCCCCAAAGTCCCTCTCCAGCTCTCTTGAAGCCCCTTTAGACACTGGAAAGGGCTCTAAGGGCTCCCAGGAACTTTCTCTTCTCCAGGTTGAACATTCCCAGCTCACCCAACCTGTCTGTGTAATGTTCCAGCCCTTGGATCACTTCCTGGCCCTTCCTGGCCCCTCTGGACACCCCTGAGGATCTCTCCATTCATCCCAAAGCCACCACAGGTTGCACAGGCAGAAGCTGCCTACAAGAGGAATTTGCCCTAAGGGAAGAGCACACACAAACCTCACCCTGGAAACACAGGGCCAGGGAAGAGCAGCCCGAGCTTCCAGCACTGCTGGAAAACATTTCGGCTGATGAAGGAGTTTTATTTCACTGGAGACAGCAGCTCCCGCTTGGCTTTAGACAAAACCAAAGGCAAATCCACTGATGAGAGGCTGAATAAAACAATATATTCCAGTCCTGCCCACCTCTCCCTGGGGGAACTGACAGGGTGCTAGGTTCAGACAACTCTTCTTAATGAGACAGAATTCTAGAAAATGGGGAAAAACCCCTCCCCTTTCCTCAGAAGTCTTGGAAAGTTCACTTCCAAACCCAGAACCAACCAGGCCACCCTTTTGTCTCAGGTTTTTTCCCAAGGGAAAGATGGCTCTTCCACCTTTTAACAGCCTCAATGCTCATTTTCCATCACCAGTTATTCCATGGTACAAAACCTTCATCAAAGTACTTTTAATTCAGAGTTTAGGGGCTCCATCTGCTTCCTTGTTTACATGAGCTCACACCTTGGAAATTGTCATATCTCTGATTGCCACCAAACTCTTCCCAAATTCCAAATGAGTCCTATGCTGTGATTTGACACATCACTTTGCAGGGATTTGAGTCAAGTTTTCAGCTGACCATCCATTTTTCTGTTGCCAGCTCTAGTCTGGGAAAAAAAACCCTCAAGCCAGGCTGTTTCTCCATGGTTTTCTGTTCTAATCTAAAAGATTTATAAGCTTTACTACAAGAGTTCAAATCCAGAGCAAAATACCTTAAATCCAATTATATCAGTAAAATAACTTATTTTTCTCATTCACCCTATCACTGGTAGGAAGATCAAGTGGTAGAGATGCAATGTGGAACAGGGAAAGAATTAAGATCATTTATCTTCTCTAATTCAGATTTTCTTGGCCTTGTAATTGGATGAGCCTCCACTAAAACTCCAGTTTTTCTCTCCTGCAGGAATTTTGAGGCCCAGGGAGTGGCTGTGCCCAGGAGATTTGCCAAAATCCGCTACGATTTCACCGCACGAAACGCCAACGAGCTCTCAGTGCTGAAGGATGAAATCCTGGAGGTAAGTGACCACTCCTGGGAAAAAGTGTGTCCTCTCCCCTTCCCAGGGACAGGAGAGAGCTCAGGATACCAGGAAGCACCAACTCCATTTTCCCTGGTGATGTCTGAGCAGGGACACGGAGCTTTGCTCAAATCCAGAGCTGGAACAGGCTGCCTGTGCAGTGCTGGGTCACTTCCTCAGCTCAAACACATCGGTCCTATCTTAACCACAGTGAGAAGGGAGGACAACAACTCCCTGTCGTGCCCTGCTCATCCCCTGCTGGGTCTGTGTTCCTTATTACTGCTTCCCCCTCCAGGAGGAATTGTTTTCTCTGAAAAACACCTTTTTCATAACCTTTCTCTTCCTGCAGCTGGGGAATGTGTGACATAACTTGGGCTAACACTCATCTGTGAACTGGGGAAAAGGTTTCTGTGCAAAATGTAGCTTTTAAAAGATTTATTTATTTTAACACAAAAAGACAACAGAAACTGTCATTGGAAAAAAAAGATCTGGAGAAACAGGGATATTATATAGCAAGTATGAGTTCTTCAGCACCCAGAGATGCTCTCCTATTCAGCCTTATGATAAATTCTGATGCCTTCCAGGAAAAGTTTCAATCCTGGATTGCATCTGAGTGCAGCAGATCTAATCAGAGCTCCTGGCCTCAATGACGTCCTTCTGGCAACTTCACCTTCTGAGTGGTCCATCCCCACTATATCCTGGTTGTATATGCCTGAAATCCCACGTTCCCACTAGCAGATTTATTTTTGTCCCTCTCTCAGGTGTTGGAAGATAATAAGCAATGGTGGAAGTTGCTCAACCGGAGTGGGCAGGCCGGTTATGTTCCATACAATATCCTGGATGTGGTGAAACTGGAAGAGCTCGAACAGGTCTGTAGTCAGGTAGTACCTGACTGGTACCAGCTGCAGGGCACAATCTGCCTCCAGGAATAATCTTGTCATTAGACCTCCCTGGACTTCTTAGGATACTACGCACAAGTCAGGATGAACCCCTAGAAGTAGATGAAGTCAGGAGATTCCTGAGTCTCCTATGATAAAAATCCCATTTTGCCATGATCACCTTCCCAAATAAGGCCTATCCTTCCCATTTGTGCAGCAGCCTCCTGTTTTTCATATTTTTCCATGTCAAGATTCTTGTTGGGGGTTAAATTAAAGACGGACACTTCCCTCACGCAGTTCAGTTCAGCAGTGGGAACATGTCACTCGAGCAGAGGCAGATGGAAATGCCATCTAAGTGAGAATTAAGTGAATACTGCAACCTACACTACAGAAATGTGGAGCTGGAGTGTTCCAAACACCCTAGGGAAGCATGGAATTGCTTCCCTATTTTGGTATTGCAGAGTTTGGACAAACCTTAAGGGGGCCCATCAGGCTTATGGATAAATCCTTGCTAGTTTAATCAAAATGTCAAAAAACTTCCCAGTCTGCTCCAGGCCCTTCGCAGTGGTCATGCTTCACATCCCAGCTATGGAGCAGTGAGGCTTTGCCATCCAATGGGATTGAACATGTTTGGCACGTCTAGGAATTCTGTTGTGCAAACTTCAGACTTTGCTTTGCGTTTTTCATTCCCAGAAATTAACTTCCTCCATGCAGCTCCACCTGAGGTCTCACCAGCCCCACGTCAGCACAAAGACAACATGGCAGTTTGTCCCTCCGTGGTTGCGAGGTGGAAAGTTTAAGAAAATGAAGAACGGCAGAAAAAATTGTTACTTTTTTTTCCCTTTCTATCCAGTCTAACCAGAGGTACAAAGGAGACCTGAGCCCCAGGGGCTATGGCCCATCCAGTCCAACTCACAAGCTGCCTGCCAGCTACGCTGGGGATAAGTGGGGCAGTGAGATGTTATCACGCAACTCTCCACAGGACGCCAAAGAACGTACGTGTGTGTCCCACTCTGTGTCCCATGCTGTGGTCCCCTGGGTTTGGGTGCTCCGGGGACCAGACCTACCCAAGGGGCTTCCCTGCACCTTTCAGTGATCAGAAATAGAATAGCACTGGGTCTGGAGGCCATTCCACATGGGACAAGAGCCAAGAGAGCAGCCCTGGAGCTTGTGACATCTTCTGGGCTCTCGGGCATCCTGGGATGAACGGGGCAAGAAGTGATCACCCCATTCCTCCTTCCTCCAGCTTGAGCTTCCTCCTTCTTCTCCCAAGGAGAGAATTTCCTTTCTCTTCCAAAATACTTTAGTGTGTCTAAGGAACAGCTCAGGTCAATCCCTTTCTCTCCCTTCCTTTTGCTCATATCCTGTCACATGCGCAGTACCTGCCTGGCCGGTTCCTTCATGTGGTTCCACAGAATTCTCAGCCAAACAGGAGATCCACATCCCTCCCTCACCCTGCACATGTTGCAGGGGTCACAGAACAGGAGAGAGACCAGGGGCCCTGCTCACCTCAGCCCTTATCCATAACACCCTGTCCACTCCTGGAAGTAGGAGCCCTTTTGGGACGACGGAAAGCCCCACAATACAAGGACACAAATCTGTTCATAACACCG
>VYZR01093906.1:0-10240 GCA_013400675.1 Oxylabes madagascariensis
CCCTGCCCCGCACGGTTTGGGGCATGCCTGTGAGCATGTTCAGCATCGACAATATCCTGGCGGCCAGACCTCGCTGCAAGGACTCGGTGCTGCTGCCCCCGAGCGCCGCGCCCGTCGTCTTCCCCAGCCTGCACGGGGACTCGCTCTACGGCAGCGCCTCCGACTACGGCGGATTTTACTCCCGGGCGGTGGCTCCCGCCTCCGCGCTGCCGCCGGCCGTCACTGGATCCCGGCTCGGCTACAACAACTACTACTACGGGCAGCTGCATGTGCCGGCGTCCCCCGTGGGCCCTTCGTGCTGCGGGGCCGTGCCGCCCCTGGGCGCCCAGCAGTGCTCCTGCGTCCCCCCCGCAGGTAAGGCGGTGGGACGGGGCGGACGGGCCCGCTTTGTCCCGGAGCCGCGGGGCCGGAGCGGGGGCCGGGGAGCTGGCTGCCCGCAGCAGAGCGGGTGGGCGGCGGGAGAGGGCTTTTCGGGACGGGAAGGCGGTGGGGGGACGCAGCGATCTCATGCAAAGCCTATCGTCGACTCGTCTGTCTGTCCGTAGGTTACGAGGGCACTGGGTCAGTCCTGATGTCCCCTGTTCCCCATCAGATGTTGCCCTACATGAACGTGGGCACTTTGTCCCGGACGGAGCTGCAGTTACTGAACCAGCTGCACTGCAGGCGAAAAAGGCGGCACCGGACTATCTTCACTGACGAGCAGCTGGAAGCGCTGGAAAACCTCTTCCAGGAAACGAAATACCCAGACGTGGGCACCAGGGAACAGCTGGCCAGAAGGGTGCACTTAAGAGAGGAAAAAGTGGAGGTACTTTGCTTTCTTTTTCTTTCTTCAACCCTCTCCCATTCGCACTCAAACCCGCTCGAACCGGCTGTATCGCGGTGCGGCTCCGGCCCGGCTCTGCCAGCGGAGGGAGGGGGACAGCTTTGAGGGGGCAGAGGGAAAGTTTTTTACTATTTCCAAGTGCCCTTCCTTGGGGCGGCCGGCCGAGCCCGTCACGGGGCTGTGAGCGATTGTCGGCAGGCGGCTGTGCCTCCTGAAGGCGCCCGGCCGGTCCCACCCGAGCGGCCGCTTCCCCGCCTCCGTCCGTCCGTCCGTCCGTCCGTCCGTCCGAGCCGCGCACCGGCCCCGGCAGGGCTCCTGCGGGGTCAACTGCGGCTTTGCATGGTTTTATTTTTATTTTTTTCCCTCTAATATTTTAATTTCTTAACGTAACAGGTTTGGTTCAAAAACCGCCGGGCGAAGTGGAGGAGGCAAAAGCGATCGTCTTCGGAGGAATCAGAAAACGCACAAAAGTGGAATAAAGCGTCTAAAACGTCACCGGAGAAGAGACAAGAAGACGGGAAAAGTGACTTGGACTCTGACAGCTGATACTTCTAAGTGGGGGGGACATTTCCCGTGGACTGTCGGATACGCTCCAGAGGATGCTACTAATCTTGCACAAGATCTGCCTTGTCGGAGGGGGAAAATATCTGTATATAATGTACAATGCCCCGAGCTAAGTCCGTGTAAATAAAATGTGTTGCGGAGGTGTTGCACAGGTAGACGGCGGCGCGTTTGTTCACTCTGCGCCGCGGGGAGAGGGAGAGGAGAGGGAAAGGGAGCAGGGAGCGGCGGTGCCCGGCTCTCCGGGGAGCAGGGCCGGCCTTGCCGGCGCAGTTCCGCCTTCGGTGTGTCCGTGCGGAAGGCGGCCGGGGCAGCGCTGGCGGGCGGGCCCCGCTCGCCGCGGGCCGGGGAGCTGCGGGGCATCCTGCACCCGGAGGGGAGCGGCTGAGGCCCGGCCCGTACGAGCCGGGAGCGAACCCCGCCGCTCCTGCCGGGGCTCCCGCGGTCCGGCCCCGCTCTCCGGCCGCGGCCCCGGCGCTCGTCCCGTCCGGGAGCGCCGAGGCTCCCCCGCCGCGGCCCGGCCCGCCGGCCACCGTGCCCTTGGGAAACACCAGCAGGCCGAGCAAACCCGGCCCCACACTTGTTACTCTGTCCCGTCCCCCTGCGCTTTCCCCCATCTCCCCGCGGCTGTGCCTTGTTGAGTTTCCGAAGTGTTTGTCTTCGACCGTCGTTTAGAA
Source organism: Oxylabes madagascariensis (assembly GCA_013400675.1). Classification (NCBI taxonomy): domain Eukaryota; kingdom Metazoa; phylum Chordata; class Aves; order Passeriformes; family Timaliidae; genus Oxylabes; species Oxylabes madagascariensis. Next base: position 2,062 of record VYZR01093906.1, read on the forward strand.
AAGCCATCTCTCTTCAGCGGTGTTTAAAGTTGTTGTTAATAAATTTTAGATATAATCAGATGAATTACGCATAAGGGGAGTACGAGCCCTTGTGTGCTGCTTTTTTCTGGTGTTTCAGAGGAAGTTGCTAATGGAAGTTTTCTCCTCTTTGAGGCAGCATCTTTGCAATTACGAAAGCAGAGACAGTCTGGTCTCGTTTTACTCTTCCCTCTACGAGGGCCTCGTAGTAGAGACGTCTATTCCCCCTTTAAAATACACGTTCGTTTTCCTTTTGCTTTTTTCCCCTGCTCAGAGCTCTCCAGCTCAGAGCTCATAACTTCAGAGAGGAACCACGGCGGTTTCCCCTTGGTGTTGTGCTTAGGAAGACCCTTCTGTCTCCTTGCCTAAAGATTGCTCATAAAGTTAGAACACATAACCTGGAAGTGTAAAGCCAATTCAGATGATCTCTGGCCCGAAAACTTCATGCTGTGCCTTTCATTCACAGTTAAGTGGTAGGGAGCTGATTTTACTTAATTATGGCCTGTATCACCTCTGTCTATTCATCTTGCCTAGACAAATTGTTTTTTCCAGTGTGCTCACCATTACTTCCAGTGACACTAGAAAGAGTCAACTGCTGTGTTGCTTGCCCTTGTGATTTTCCCTATTTTTCATTATATATCCAGCTTTTTATGAGTGCTGTAACATGGTGCATGCTGCAGGTGTTAGTGTGATACAGCCAGTCTTAGTACCTGTCTACTCAGATAACTTTTTAATGTTTCCACATAGGTGCAGTATCTCTTTCTGAGTGATCTCTCACCATATCAAGATGTAGGAACAACTGCCGTGGAAGCAATTCAGTGTGGTTTTGTGTGAGCCAGTCCTTTAGGGGGCTAAGAGTTTCACAGCTACTGTTCTCTTGAAGAGACAAAATTTAGCCTCTTGTTCCTCAGTGCAGCAGAGAAGGAAGGGTGAAAGCAAACGGATTCTTCTTCTTGGATACATATAATGGTTTGGTTATATGGAGGTGTTGTATTTCGGGGATTCTACCCTATTGCTATGGATGCATATTTGACCTCTGTAAACTGTATTGAATTACAACACAACAGCACTAAAAATTAGTTTTCAAATTTTCAAACTAAAAATTAGATTTGAAAAGAAGTGTTTTGTTGTGGTATATGCAGGAAGTTCCACTGAGTGGATTTTTTGTCATCACCTCCGTGTTTAGTCATTGTTAGGTTTTAAAGTGCATACTAATTTTCAAATAAAAGCCAGGTCTAAGGACAGTATTGCTCAAGACTTTACAAATGCTTATATATTTGTGTTACTTCCATGTGTAAATATCCCTACTGCCACAATAGGAGCTTGGTAAGATTTTGTTTTGTTTTGCATTTTTTTTGGGTGGGGTGTAATTTTGGAAGTCACTATTAAAGATCTTAGCTTGTATAGTTGAATGTGGGAGTTAAACTGGATCTGGGTTTGTAAGAAATGGGATTTTAAAATGTTTTTGATTACTAATAGGAGTTACTTAAAGTTGCAGTACATATCTTTAAAGATACTTAGACTTTTCTAATGGGAGCAATAGTTCCAATTGAGAACCGTGGAAGGTCCAGGTCACCAAATATGCCAGTTCATGGATTTATTGAGAACTGTTTTTTCTGTGGAAGCATGAGATATGATGTAAGAATCAAAACTTTGTATTCCAAAACACAGTTTCGATCCATAGAATTGTGATGAAATCACCTCTGATTTCTTTAAAATCACATTGTACCTTTGTCTGTGTTAATTTTTGAGTTTATAGAAAACTCCTTCTTACCATGAGTTTGATCTTGCAGTCACAGGTATCTATTGATATTACTACTTGTAGGTGTAGATCTACTGCAGTAGATCTAATTTAAAAGAAAATCTAATTTAAAAGAAATTTTAATCTTGACCTAAAAGCTTAACCTTACGTACTAAAAATGGTGTCTGTGCCATTAATAGGAGTAGCTGTCTCATTCTTTTTCTCACTGGTGTTTTTTGAAAACCTGAAGGTTTGATTCTATCTGTTTAGCCTACTAAATGAGATGCTGTGCAGTGTGGAAGCCTGATAGAGAAAAAGCAGTGAGAAGATTGCATGAAAAGGATCAAGAAAGTTGACAACTAAATTATTGAAAACATAAGAGGAATTGTATTAATAACATGCATTCACTCTCATTCACTTGTGTTGTTTTATTGGCATATTCCACCTCTAGATGTCTGTGGATTTTTATTTTAGGAGAATTCCTACATGCCAAAATGCAAATACCACATAGCAGCTTTCATTATTTTCTCTTTTTGTTCATGCAGGAGGAACAAGTCAAAGCAAGGGAACATGTGCTATGTTCCAGCAGGTTCAGTTCTAAAAAAGGGTTTTTTTCCTAAAAGCCTCTTTTTTAGAAATAGTTGTTTGTGGTTCTATTTGTTACCATTTGTCTAAAAAGAAGACCAAAAGAGAATTTTTTAAAAAATGTATTTGGTTGGTTTTGTCTGTATCACCTTCACTGCAACTTACGACCTTTTATCTTGGGCAGACACATTCTCAGAAGATAGGATGGGACTGAAAGGTGTGGTATTATTCATGGTACTGAGGTGCTGTTTGGGTTTTACAACTTGAGTTCAGCTTCTTGCTTGTCTTACTGATTCCCTATAAAATGTTGGATTTCTTTCTTTCTAAATTTCTGTCTGTAGAATGAATAATATTCCTCTCAGATCTCACAAAGGAGTTAGGTTGAGTGGGGGATTAGAAGAAGAAATGTAAGCTACTTTGGAGGTTCACTGCTGTAGTGCAGACTTATTCCAGATAATGCTATGCATTATAGGCGTAATAACTAAATAATTATACAAAAGGAGCATACACCAAATAAATCTCCCTGACACCAAGCTGGCTTAGATTACAAAATTCTATTGCAAGGGAAAGGCAGGGAGAGCAATGTGTAGTAAGGGTCCAATGCAGAAGTTTTCTCCTGTATAGAAACAGACTTAGTAATCTGAAGTGCTATATTCATTGTGCCATCTGCATTTAGATAGCAAAAAGTTATATTTCTGTTAATACTCGATTTACCATATTTATTTTTGTAGTTCTTGTTTTAATGAGTAGTGCTGGAAAGCAGAGGTCAGAATTTTTTTTGCTTGACATGAAGTGATTTATTATCAGCTGAGAATCTGGACTTTTTTTTGCCTTTCAGTTTTACTAATACTTGAGTGAACTGTTTTTGAGCTTTACTATAGTGGGATCCTGGGAATATAAACCATGCAAACTCTTTCTTACACGTGTCTTGTGAAGCAAACATTTGGATTAGTGGAAGTTATAAAAAAATGCAACATTAAGGTGAGTTCATATTTTTTGTGCTCCATCTACATTTATTGGTTCTCTGGGATTAAACACCATGGAGCATAAAGGAACAAAAACTTTAAGAGTTTTTGTTTTATATTTTAGCCCCCTAGGGTATTATTCCATTTATGCATTATTCTTTCCTACTTCAGAGACCTGGTAAGCCTGGACTCAACCTAGACAGAGAAGTTTAGTCAAATTACCCTATTTTTCTGGAGTTGCCACTTACCGTGATTTGATTGAGGTCTGTTACACAAAGGTAACAATTATAGCTGCAAGGTGTTGGATTGTAAGAAATTAATGCAGCTTTGAAGTGGCATATCTCTGTAAAGTATCTGACAACTTCAAATACAGAAACCTATATCTGGAGAATTCAGATACAGAAAGCCAAATCTGGAGAATTCAAATTTAAAATCAAAAAAAGGAATCAGATTTTTTACACTTTTGTATTCAGGATAGAGTAGAGGTCTACAGACAGAGATTATATCCCTCAAGACATAAGGCAAGACTTAAGGCGCAATAAATAACACAATAATGGAGCAAGAGAAAGGCCAGGAAACTTGTTAAAGCATAGCATTACCTACGGCTGATTATTGAAAGTTACTTCTCCTCTGTCTTCTAAATGACATCTGAATACTTTGTATTTCTTTTCTACTCCTTGCAGGCTTGTCTTGGAGGTTTGGAGTTTATACCTCCAAACAACATCAAACACATGTGCAAGCCTAGAAGTTATAATCATTCCTTTGCATTATATCCAGGAAAAGAGTCTTCCCCCAAAACTCCAAGCATTGAAATCCCACCTTTGCCTTTGTGTATATAAATATAACACTATTATTATTATTATTATTATTATTATTATTATTATTATTATTATTATTATTATTATTATTATTGCCTTTCTGAGGGAATTTTTTCAATGTTTGTTGTGCAGAGTGCTTTCTTAACAGCATTTGTTGGGTTTTCCACCTTCATTGTACCATGAAGCAAAAGGAACAATATTGGTGAACTGTAGCCCATTTACTCAGGATTCAACCACGTCCTTCCACAGGCTGCCTGCAGAGCTTCTTCTCCCTTTGCTGTCCAGGGCAGGTGCACCTGTGGACATGGCAGACATAGTATGTACTTTTCCTGGAAAAAAAATAGGCCAAGGAATGGAGAGCCAGATTCTGATGGTGTCAGTTCAGTGATTTGGTTTGTAGGGAAGCATCACAGACTGAGCTGCAAATTACAGTGCTGGAATGAGCTGCTGAGCACAAGGATGAGAATATCTGAAGCTGGCATCCCTCTTGACTCAAAGGTGTTACAAGTGTAGAACCTGAGCATAATTGTATTTATTCCTTATCTGGGGATTCTGGAAAACTGTCAAAGAGCTTAGCTGTGAATTTTCAGATTGATCATGAGGTGGGAAACTACTGTGGCTCCATTTTGCTGTTGGAAGTGCTGAGGTACCTCTTTCTCAGGGGGACACACAAGAAGTCTTTGGCAGAGTGTGGGGAAGCAGAAGTGATGACATTTTTTCACTGGTGGATTTTAATGCCATCACCGTGTTTTCCTGTTTTCCTGCTGGAAATTTGACTTTTCTGGTGAAAATAAGGCCTTCATGGTTGGTGTAATTATATATATAATTTCATTTGGTTCATAAACAAATTACATGTATTTTTGCCATGTCCATGAACCCAAATTGAAGGCTAAATTAATGGAAGATGAGTGAATAAAGGGACAATATGGTTTAGGGGTATGAAAAACATATTTTTAAAAGCCACAAAATCAGAGACCTAACCTACTTTCTTCGTACACCCAAAAGCTCTTGCTGAGTGTTGCATGTGCAAGGAATGCAGTGCCAGCAGAGACCAAGTAACTTTCTTTGGAAATAGAAACGGAAAAGAGTTCTTTTTATGCCAAATTTTACCCCACAGTGGATAATTACAGCCAAGTTGTAAACCCCTTAAAAGCAATAAGGCCCCAGTATAATGAAACACATAACTGAAATTTACTGTACTTGTGTAGATTGCAAGCTTACTTTTGAATATTTAGTGTTCAACTTCTCAAATCTGTAGTGTTCACAGAGGGCTTATAAGTGCTAGAATTTTGATTAACTGTCTCAAATAAACTACTGCTATTGTTATCACTATAAATCTCCCTAACCTAAGAACCTGAAGGAGGCTGATATTTTCTGTGGAAACTGTAATGATTTAGAAGGGCATGAACCCAACACCCTCTATTTGGAGCTTCCTGTCATTATATAGAAAGTCTCAGGCTTCATTTACACCAGTTACTAGGTCTTATTTGTTTAATATTATTTTTTCATCAGTTTTATACTGTGTTTATCATGCACATTTTTAGAACATACTCTGTTTTTCTTTCAGTTGGCCCTAATGGTGTAGAGACAGCTCTTCACAGTGAAACTTTCTCACCTGAGGCTCCTTTAGCCTGGTTGAAAAGATGATGTGGACGCCTGACCCAAAACCTTTGTGAATTAAAGAGAATATTTTTTCTAGAGCTGTTAATATTTCCCACTGACATCAATGGATGCGGTTATTTTGCAAGGCGGTCAGTGAAGAGAGGGCATTAATCCCTGGTCAAAAGGGACAGAACCACACAGGAAAGGATCATTAGAAGTCCCGGGGGAGCTTTCTCTCCTTAAAATTCTCTAACTGTCTTGCTCCAATTTGTTCAGCTAAAGTGATCCTTCCCACTTTTGTACGGGTGCAGTTTTAATGGTAGAAATGTGTTTCTGTCACTAAAGTCACTGCAGTTAGTACTGTTGTTGATGGAATCAGCTTAATCCATGTATCTGGATTCACATTAAAAATTTTCGTGAGATACCTTTCAAGGTAAAAGCCATCTCCACCAAAATAATTACACAAATACAACACAGTCTTTAAATAAGCAGAAATATTGTTGGCATTTCCTTGACATAGAAGTAAGTGCTTTCCATGCAGTGAGTCTTGACTAAGGACAACATTAGGCTCTCAGAAACTGTGTGAAGCTTACCTCCACCAGCAGAAAGGCAAGATAAAAGTTTNTCAACACAAAGTAGGAACACAGCCGTCGTAGAAAAGTATCTGAGAACATTTTTGGAGAAAGCAGATTTAGGGAGTATAGTCTAATCTTCACCTCTGGAAGTAGATCACGTGACCTGGAAACAGAGAGAAGAGTAGACAAGAGCCACACTTGCCTACTTTTCCAAGTCAACTAGATGTAAACTCAACACATCTATCAGAGGCTGTGACTTGCTGAGAGGAATTGGCTAACTATAGCCAATAACAGCTTTTGAAAGTTCTAGTTGAGGATTAAAACCATTTAAGGTTTGATTAAAATTATGTTTGTGCAACTGATATTNAAAATTCTCTAACTGTCTTGCTCCAATTTGTTCAGCTAAAGTGATCCTTCCCACTTTTGTACGGGTGCAGTTTTAATGGTAGAAATGTGTTTCTGTCACTAAAGTCACTGCAGTTAGTACTGTTGTTGATGGAATCAGCTTAATCCATGTATCTGGATTCACATTAAAAATTTTAGTGAGATACCTTTCAAGGTAAAAGCCATCTCCACCAAAATAATTACACAAATACAACACAGTCTTTAAATAAGCAGAAATATTGTTGGCGTTTCCTTGACATAGAAGTAAGTGCTTTCCATGCAGTGAGTCTTGACTAAGGACAACATTAGGCTCTCAGAAACTGTGTGAAGCTTACCTCCACCAGCAGAAAGGCAAGATAAAAGTTTATTGGTACCTGTCACTCTTGGCCTTAAAAGAACATCTGATTTACCAGATGTTTAAGAAAAGAACAGTGTTCCTGAATTGCAAAGCAGCTGTGTTTTTCTCTGCTCATATATTCATTGGCACAGCTGCTTCAGATATCCGGGCATCTAAGTTATTCTGACATCAGGAAAAAACACTGAAACAGGGACTGATTATGGCCATATTGCTTATGACAGTTTAATGCTTTGGCTGACTGATCACTGGGAAAACTGTTCGGTCACCAGGCACATTGCAGTTAAGAAGTTAGTAGAATTCACGTTGAACACTAAGAGCTAGGACATTAGGTGCTCTACAGTCATTCTTCCTCATATCAGTCTCTTTGAAGTAGCTGTCTTAGGAACAGAAGCAGTTTCCATTTCAGGTTTTTTGTTGCATGCTGAAAATTTTGGTATTGTCTAGATGGATCTCAGATGGCTACAAAATTAAAACAAAAAATGAAAAGATAATAAATTTGATGTTAAAAATAGTTTCAAAAAGTCTATTAATTTGTGTCTTTTGAATTTCTGTACATTTTTGCTGTTCTTCTTTCAATTTCTGGTCTAGGTTGTCTTAAAAACCACTGGACATTTNTGTTTGTAGACCATCATATGTCTTTGTTTGGGTTTATTTATTTTTACAAACTCTTACTGGCAGTCCTTGCATTCTTGTTGCAGCATAAATTGTGAAGACAAGAATTTAAACTTGTAAATAGCAAAAGCCTTCTGACCCATTTTAGAAAGCCTGATTTTTCCTTATGGCTCATGGTTGTGCATGTGAGGCAATCAAAAAGTGTAGTTCCGTAAAAATTAATGATCTTTGATATGGAAGTGTCTTTTGTGTAGAAAAAAATCTGTGGAAAGTTATGCTGTGGCTGATGACGCTTGACTTACAGATTGTATTTGCAAGGACTGAGGTCTTTCTAAACCTATTTCAGCAGATTTGAACCCATACCTGGCAGATACAAAGTGTAATCCATTAACAACAACAAAGTGTTTAAAATACTCGTGAGGGCCAGAGGATAGTGTTCCAGGCTGAAGCCTCACTGAGATAGGCCAGGTAGAGACTGAAATGAAAAATATTGGTAATATTTTCAGCACAAACCAAAAATG
>VYZR01093962.1:0-10142 GCA_013400675.1 Oxylabes madagascariensis
CAGCTCTGCCACCCAATGCCCGCAGCCAACCCGCCGAGCTGGGCTGCTGCCCACCCTCTCTGCACATTTGCTTTTGTCTTTCTTCCCAGAGCTGAGCTCTTGTTACTGCCCTCTCCAGCAAGGTTTAGAAAAACAGGAGTCGTCCTCAGCACAGACCAAAGGTAAGGAAAAAAATCCATTCCTTCAGACACCTTTGTGCACTATCACTGCCAAGTTCCCCAGATTTGTGCTTCCTTGCTCAGACTTCCTGACATCTGGGAGATGACTTGGACAGATCCCACGGTTTGCATGTAAAACCTCCCTGGGAGTGTGTGGCTGGTTTATGAACTGAAAATATGTAAAAATCAAAAAGGAAAAACATCTGCTCTTCCTTGCAGACAAAAATGTTACGAGTTCAAACATAAGGGTATGACATTTTGTTTAGCTCTTAAGGCTTTCATTTGTTTGGCTTGGAAAAAAACACTGTTTTTTTTGAAATTAGGCCTTCTTTTTTTTTTTTTTTACATGAACCATGGAAACAATCTTGAAAGGAATTAAGAAAAAATTACTGCCTGTGGGAATGTGTCTTCATTTGTATCAAAATTATGTTAATAGGATTCACTCCAACCCTTCAACTGATTTTATCTAACTACTGAATTGCATTCCTTGGAGGACTTGGCAGAAATTAAGGGATTTTCATCCAGATCAAGTATGTTTCCTCTGATTAAGGACAGTCACCAACCTTATCGTAAAACCTAACCTGTCAGTGGACCTTTCAAAGGCAAGATGCTTGAGATACTGTGTCAAGAGCTGCCACTTGAGTGCTTTGTGTACCCAAACCCCTGCTCCCTGACCCTCTTCTCGCCACTGGGGTCCTCTCTTTACTTGGGAGGTTTTACAGCAACCTGTGCTTGGCTTCTGCACGCCCTTACCACGATGCAGGCACCAGCTTAGGAGTTTGTTTTAGCAGGCAGCCGGGAGTAGGGAGACAAGGCAATTCCCCAAGCGCAGCTCAGGAATTGTGGAACACAGCCAAGCAGCTGAACAGCATTTTACCTGCTGTGGTGCCTGGAGGGTCGAAAGTGAAAGCCGATCCTCTCTGTTCATTCAGCTGCCTTGTCTCCTTACTATCAGAACAGAAAAGCTGATTGAGACTCGGGCAGAAGAAAAATTAAGATTTCAGTCAGTTTTGCAGCCATAGTGAGGTTTTCTGCCCAACCCAGAAACTGATGAGCTGGCGTTACCAGTTGGGAGCTGTTGCATTCGTTCAATTATCAACCTCCTTCGGAAGCCCTTCCCATCAGTGTCCCCAGGCAAAAGACCTGAAATTTCTTATCTGCTTCTGTCGGTTAAGCGAGATGTCATTTACGGGCTCACAAATGGGACAGGTTGCTGACAGATCCCAGCTGCCCACACAGCACCTGGCAGGATGATCTCATGTGCTGCAGCGAGGTGCTCCTCTCCTGAGGTGAGGGCACGAAGAGGAGGAGCAGGCAGGGGAGGTGCAGCCGGAAAGGAGGCGTATTTTTATGTTGGCAAGAATTCTGACNTTATTTACATAGCTCATATTTATAGGAATATTAGAAGGCACCGTGTTTGAATTTAATTGGCTAGTAATTTATTGAAACTCAGTTCATTGGTTGGTAATGGTTAGTGTACATGTTTATCTATTTTCTCTCTTTTTAGATAGTTTACATTTTTTGCTCCTGGGAAGTGAATGTTTTATACAGGTAGAATTTTCTTCCCCACAGGTGCAAGCTGTTTTTCTCACAAGAATAGATTCTTATACAAACTGATTCTCATTCTTATAATTCTTTCCTCACAGGAACTTTCCAGGCTAGTTGTTAACTTAGCCGAAATAGCAAGGCCTGATTTTACAAGGCCTTTCTTTAATATGGTTTTACCTATGTGTAACGTGCACCCACAAGAAGGCCTCTCACTGCTGCACAGCAGCCACCTCAGCCTTTCTGCTGAGCTTGTGTCACCATGCAAAAGGATGGGACAGGGAGAACGAGCCAGAGGGACCCCAACTCCAGCTGCAAGGCTGTGATGGCTGGCACATCCTTCATGGATTTTACTTTAGACCCTGTTTTGGCTAAGTACCAAAACCAGGTCCAAGAACAGAGACCAGAACCCCAAACCTAACCTGTTCTTTCTCACAGCCCTTGGATTAGGGGGACAGGGGCTGCAGGCAGTGTGTGTGTGTGTGTGGAGTCATGGTTGTGCTGGCTGCTCTCTGAGCTCTGTTGTTGATGGGGACCTGCCTGTCTGAGGCTGCCTTCTGCCCCTTGCCTTTTTGTGTCACCTCCTGCTGCATTCATCCCTTGGCTGTGACCACAACTGCAGCGAGCAAAACTCTCCATCCATCCCCTGGACTGTGTCAGAGTGATTCCTGCAACCCCCCAGTGGCCAGTCTGGTATTTCAAGCTGTGGAAAGCCACCAACAGTAATTCAGGACCATTTCAAAGGAAACGGTGAGTCTGGGCCTGAGGTTCATTTTCCCACCGCGTTGCTGAATTCCTGCTTTGCTATTTGCTGAAGCTGATCTCACAGGAACTGTGAGGAAAACGTGGTACACACCTAGCATATCTGCACCTGTGTGCAAGGGTGTGCAAGCATTGCAGAACAGACTCAGAAACAGCTAAACTGAGATGGGCAATCCTCAGATATTTGTGACACAATCCCCGTAACCGCAGTCCCTGCTCAATCTGTTTTAATTTGTTGTTGCAGTTTCCTGCAGAAAGTTTGCAGAAAGTGCAAGTGTAAAAGTGTTGCAAGAACGAGACCAAATGTACTTTCATTTGAAGTATTTTAACATGCTTGTGCTTTTGATGATCGCGGTCAGAAGGACAAGGAGAAAAACAAACTTTCAGACCTCGAGGTCTGACTCACTGTGCTCAGAGGGTTCAAAACAGGACAAAGAGATAAAAAACAAGTTGGTCTCATGCGCCCTTGAGGCCACGGTGACCAGGTAGTGCTGGTATCTCTAGGATAGAACTGGTGTAGACAAAGCCACTCATTCAGAGCTATGCTCCAGAATTACAAGGCCAGAAAATGTTTTGCTCATGGTGGGATTATAGTACAGCCTTAGGCTCAAGGAAAATACACACAAGAAGTGAGACATCTGATAGGCTTCACTGCTGATCAAAACACCTTAATTACTGTGCTTATGCTGATGGCCCTCAACAGAGAGGGTCATTTTTCATTACTTGAGAGAACTGTGCTCTTCCCTTATGACTATGTTCTCTGACTAAACTAGCTTGTTTTTCCATCACACCAATTCTTATTTAAAACAATGTGACTTTACATGCATTTGGTACGTGCTGTATTACAGAGACTCCTGATGCTGCATTGATTTAGCACTTTGCCCTGGAGTGATGTTAAGCCAAAACACTGTCCCAGCCTGCCTGTCCTTCCCAGAAGCCTTCCAGGGCTGATTACAGTGCTCATTGCTCTTCACGGATATGGTCTGTGAGGGAGGTTTTCCCAGGATCCCAAACACACTGTCCTGGGGAGTTTGTGTGCAGGAGCTGCTCCCAGCAGGACAAGAATGCTCACCTGCAGGTCGAGAGCTTGCGCCCCACACACATGGAGGAGCCACTTGTCTCTCAGCAAAGCCCTCTTCACAATCTGCTTGGAAAACCCCTCGGAGCTTTCCCTGCTCGGCACCCTTTGGTGATTTTGTCTCTCTCCGCTTTTTTGATCAGCTGTATTTACAATGTGAAGCATGGCAGGTGTTATTTATGCACCACCAGTTGTTTCCACTTGAGTTGAGGTTTTGATCACCAATTCAGCCTCTTCTCTGGTCTAACGCAGCTTTCTTAACTCAGTATCGTTGTGCTGACCTCAAATCTTGGAGTGTTAATGGTGTGACTGGTGTTCAGCTCAGACCAAGACCACCTGCAGCACAGCTCTTGCAGACAGCTTAGAGCTTCTCTGGTCCAAACTGTGTTTAGATCCCTGTGGAATTCTGCAGGGACAGTGGAGGGTTTTGTTTCTCCATCTGGTTTTTTGCACGTATTTTTGCAAACCCAGGCATGGGACAAAGGTGTGTGTGACTGTACCCACAACAGCAAGGAGGAATCCTGGCTTTTTCTGGAATGGGGCAGGTGAGGTTTCTGGCTGCATCTGTGACAGCACAGTCAGCACAAACGTCAGGATTTGGCTCATGGGCCATGAAGCACTGGCTTGGGAAGGCAGCACCTAGCCCTGCTTCTAGAAAGGACATTTCTGGGAAATGGATCAAGCATAACACAAGGAGATGACTTGAGTTATTGAAACTAACTGGAAAGGCAGTGAGATTTTTATCCTGCAAGCTGGAGCAAACCTTTTCTTGTAAAGCGTGGATGCTGCTGGGGGACAGTGGATAATCTGAGCCTTTTCACAGTGGGTAAACAGCTAAGGGTTGTTCTAACCAACCAGGGTTAGTTCTTCACATTTTCAAGGGTGGAACACATGGAACCATGGAATCCTTTAGGCTGGAAAAGACTTTCAGACCATAAAGTCCACCTGTTATCCTAGCACATAGGAGACATTGAAGAAGTTTCTTGCTGGCAGGTGTGTCAATGTCTCTGGGTCTTATGGGAAGTGACAAAGGTAGAAGCAGATCAACCAATGATCCAAAATGCTGCACATAACCCCTAAAAAATTCTGAAACCAAATCTCATCTCTTTGTCTGTTTGTATGCATTCTGCTCACTTCTAGTGCTGATGACAGTAAGCCAAGCAAGCAGACACTGGCAGTGATAGAAACCTTAAATCAACACAAGACAAAGGAAAGTGAGTCCTTTGAACTCCATGAGACAGCACCAGTGATGTCTTGTCCCAGGCATGTACTTGGTGATGAAATGATGGGGCTGCTGTATCCTTTGTGAATCAGATCCTATGATGGGTTAAGTGTTTGTCTTTGCAGTGTGATCAGGATCACCTTTTCTATATAAAGAACTGAAACAGGTCTCTGGATTGCCAGTAAATGGGTGTGAGTTTTGCCTTAAAGCAAACAACTAAAGCAGTTATTATCTGTGCCCTCATCAAGTTTTGTCTTGCCCCAAACTTTGTCCTATGCCTTGGCTGGCCACCAAAGAACAGCATGGACTAGCAGGCCCTGTGAAATGCAGAGGCAGGAGAAAGTGCAGGCTCAGGAATGGGAGTGCTCTTGTGCTTGTGAGCAGGTGGGGCTCGTAACCCCCTGGGGACAGCAGGTGAGTAAGAGTACAGAGCTGTCACACTGAAAAGGTAATGGTGCAAGAGGAGGAAGTGGGTGTTTGAGGAGGCAGTGGCTGTGTTTGGGTGTTTGCAGAGGTTTGGTTCACTGAGAGTGAGCTCACAGGAGAAACATTCCTTTAGTCCTGCTTTCTGACATTCCTATGTTCCTTAAGTCCTAAGGACAGTCAGTCCATGGACCCCTACCAGCTTCACATCTCTCCTGAGCTCTCCTTCCCTGTGCTTGCCTGGGCTCTGTGCCCAGTGTCCTTGCTCCCCTGGGACAGCTCAGCCAGCCCCACTGTCCTCTCCTGCCCTGGCCTGTGGGTTTCCCAGTCCTCAGGCTTCTCCTTCCTGGTGCAGTGGGCACAGGGAGCCTCTCCCAGCACAGCGTGTGGGGTGTGCTCTGCTCTGGGATGCTGAACAGCTGCCAGAAAGTTCCCTCACAGCTTGGTATCCTCCATGGGGAGATGTGCCCCCAGTCTCCACTCCGCTTGCTCAGCTTGCTAGCCCTTAGCAGCTTTACTCATCTGCTTGGAGAACTGAGCCTTTTAGCAGCCTTCCTCTTCCACTTGGAGAATGGAGCCCTTAACTGCCATCCTTTTCCACTTGGAGAATGAGCAAATAACCTCTCCGATGCTCCCTGGCCTTAGGGCACATAAAGGCTGCAGAGGATGATAACTCCTTCTGCCACTCTCTCACCACTGTCCTTTTCTGGCCCGGCACCAGCTCCTCCCAGTCCTCAGTGAGTGTGTTGCTCAATTTGCTTGTTTTGCTGGATTATCCCATAGCTGGAAGCAATCATCTCTGGGGCTGGTCTGGATCCCTTGGAAAACAGGATCAGAGAACAGCTCTGAAGTTAGAGATGTTGCTGGAGAAAAGTCTAATAAGTCAAACCTTCCCAACTAGTTACTGCAGGAGGCTGCTTGATTCTATGTCATACTTCCCTATTTTGATTGTTGAATAAGGCAACTAAATTTCCTGTGCTTTCTGCTGCCTGAGCTGGACGGTGCTGGCTCTACAGCAGCAGCAGCCAGCTGCACTTTGCCAAGCACCCTTCAGCTTTCTCCTTCTCTCTCGCTAGTGAAGCTGACAGGCGACAGCTGTGACTCACGATAGCTGAGGAAATGTAAGTGGTGTCTGAAAAACCACAGGCTCATTATCCATTATTAGTGATAACCATATGTGGTAGAAAATGAAGTGATTTTCACATGGGTTTGAATGGACTTTAAATGTTTCCCATCATTTCTTGTGTAAGGAGAAGTGGCCTCCATCCCATTCTGCGTCAGCTTCAGTAGCTCCTTCTCAGCTGGGAGCGCCTTCCCCAGCAGTGGCCATGGCTCTCACAGCAGCTTTGTTACCCTTAATGTGAGCCATGGCTCTCACATCAGCTTTGTCACCCTTAATATGAGTGAGAAGAGATGGGAAAGAAGAGAGGGAAGGGAGGGAGTACACAGTGGCCACCTCTGCGTGTGTTAGACAAACCCACAGCAGTGGGAGAGGCTGCCCTGACACTGAAGGGTCAGGAATGACCCAGCTGATGGCTGTGTCCTGTGAAATGGCCTCATGGAAAGGGAGGACAGACCACAAGGTCATCCCCTTTCACTGACAGTAAGCACAGGAAAAAGAATGTGCTGACCCTCTGTAGTCAGGGATTGTCTCCAGAAAGTGCCTGGTCCAGCCTTGCACTTCTACACCCCCGGCTTCAAGGGGTGACCTGAACCCTGGGTGCACTGACCTGGCTGAACAGAGATGTAAGATGGGACTCCAGCATCATCTGTGAGCTCCTTCAAGGCCTTAACAACCCCAGTAACAAAAGTTAATGTTTCTCATATCCTCTCACAAAGTTTTAACCTCGTGGAAGAAAGGGGTCTCCGGATACAAACAAAAGCTGGTATGGAAACTTACTGATGAGGACAGTCAGTCCATCAAGTAACCAATGTCAGAAGTTGAATCATTGCAGCCTTTATTTCAAGACAAGTGCATGCATGTGTATAGATGTAGGTCAGTCTAGTTCAGCCTGGAAGTGCAGTGGGATCAGTTTGTGAAATGCCCTCTCCTGCTCTAAACAAGAAGAAAGGGTGCAGCCTTCCGAAGAACAAATCCATTTATGTTCTCCAGGCTTCATCTTTCTTGCTGTGCTGTGCGCCCCTGCACACAGCACAGACGTGGCCTGCCCTGTGTTAGCACGTTGGGAAGCACCAGCCCTGCATACCCTCGTGGAGAGCTGAAACAAAAGCTGAACTGTAAAAAAAAGGAAGTACATGAAAATTTCATACAGTTTTCATAGCACTGGAAGTGTCTGCTGGAACACTGAATGTATAATTCACCAGCCACTTCCAACCTCCTTCTCCCCCAGCCCCTACCTCCAAGGGACACTACAAGCCCAAATGTTGCAAAGGAAAAATTTATTATTTTTTAGGAAGATAAACACATTCTCGCTTCTGCTGGGGAGCGTGGCAATCCACAGCCTCGGGGCAGGTTGCAGCTGCCTTCAGTCTCTGTGGTGGTAAGCGTGGCCAGAGTTAAAAGCCCAAAATATCCCTTAATGATGAGCATCCTGTGGGTGCAAGTCAGCTTCTCAGCTGAGAGGAGAAAAGCTGCTTCTTGGCACTACATGAGTGAACTGCTTCAGCCAGTTTCCCCTGAGGCTCTAGGCTGGCCCATGCAGGGAAGCTCATTAGCCTAAAGCCCAGGAAATATCTCCAAGGCCTGGAGGATGTCCTTAGTTGCCTGTAGCACCTGAATCTGCAGGAGTGCTCAGCCATGAGCAGGTCAGTCCAGGTCTGGGTGCCTGCAAAGCAAGAGCAGTCCAGGGCACTGGGAGTATTTTCAAAAAGGAATTCAGTGCTGACAACCTGGTGTGAACCCTTCCCTGTGTTTCTACGAAATCTGATGTAACATTGTTATGCCTATCATTTAAATACATAAATACTTTTAACAAAAGACTTTGGAGTGTACAGGCAGCACTGACACGCTGAAACATTGATGGAGTTCATTGGGAGACAACATAGCCCTTAAAATCTGCCTCACTTCAACCAAAGATTCCCCAGCTGCTGGGTGTGCTGAGGTCAGGTGCTGCCTGCATCATGGGCAGGGCAGGACTTGTCTCCAGCAGCCCCGAGCTGCAAGGAGAACAGGGATGAGCAGCCCAGGGTCACTGGGAGCAGTCTGACTTCAGCAGGAGCCAGGCAGGTGTGCACAGGTGCCTGGTGGAGGAGTGCCTCTGGTGCACTCCTGTAGGACAAAGTCAAGGGCACTCATGAGAACCATCTGAGCTCTCCCTGAGGAAAGCATGCACAGCCCTGCAGCTTCCACTTGGTCTGGTAGAGAGAAGTCACCAAATCTGGAAGTCTTCACGTTTGCCCAGCTTTTTATGTGCCTGGATCGCTTTCGGGTGAGACCAGTATGTGCGTGCTTGAAGGAGATTTTTCACTGAGACCTCAAGATGTAAATGTCCCCCAGATATTCCTTGGGGTCAGGCTTCAGTAGTCTGCAGACAGTTGGAACAGCCAATGGGGCTCTGTTCTCAAAGGCTGCTCCCCAAAACTCCACAGTCAGTGCAGGGCATGTGCTCCTGCTGTCCAGTGCAGTCCTGATAGCTCATTTCCAAATGCCACCTTCTCTCACAGCCTTTACCTCTCAGCCTTTATCTGGCTCACTCCAAAGGCATTCCCTTGCTGCCTCTTCCCTGTTTTCTGTCTTGCTGGGCAGATTCGTGCTCCTCCTGCTCCAAGTGGCTTCAAGACCCTTGAGGTATCTTCCTGACTCACCAGACTTTTATTTGAGAAAAAATACAACACATTTCTACTATATACAGATACTGTCAAGTAAAGAGAGAAACTCGGGGTTTCTCTGAATATGAGCTAAGCTTGGGTGACTTCCTTGGCTTTCATTTCTGTTCTTCTGCAGAGCTCCACGCATCCCTTTCCCCAGTGCTGGAAAGAGCCATCCTGGGTAGCAAATCAGCTGCACAGAGCTCCAAAGAGGCAAACCCTGCATACACTACGTAAAGCCTGTCTGCACTGTGGTTTATCTGCACTCCCACTGAGGCTCTCCACAGCCCCAGGGAGGGATTCTAGAGCAGTCTGCCTGTGCAAGTACAAAACCTATAGGTCGCTGGGGAAGGCTGTACTTTCCGTGCTGCTTTTCATACGCCAGCTCCTCCAGCTAGCACTTGTTGCCACTTATTAACACCAGGCTAAAGGACAGATCCCAGAGGTTGGCGTTGGAGTTGGTCCACAGAGTGATGCTGTTGTGCTGGAACAAGTAGAGCACTGTGGTGAGGTTGACTGTGCTGTCGTTGCTCTGCACAGTCTGCTCCCACAGGGCTCTCACCTCGTGTGTGCTCCGCAGGGTCAGCTTCAGCCAGTCATCCTCCTCCAGGTAGATGGTACTCTCCAGGGACACGAGGTAGAGGCCGTCACAGGGGATCACGATGGAACCATTTCTGATCTGGATGGGGCCCAATTCGGCAGTGAGATTCACGGCTACTCCTTTGATGCTTCTGCCTGGAATGGGAGGAAGCAAAGATGATCCCGTGATGACAAATGGCTTCTAGGAAAGGGGTTGTTTTACACCACCTGACTGCAGGGAAGATTGAAAAATATAAAAAAGGGGACAGCAAACTAGAGAACGGGGCAGACCAGAGCTAGAATATCATCTACTCTAGCTAGAGTTTCACGGTTTCATCTACCATGAAAATTTACAGATTCCCACTCTTGACCAAACTGTGCCTTTTGGCACATGGTTTGTGTGGATTACTCCTCCAAATTTTTATTTATGCACTATTTGCTTACTCTGTGTCTTAGAATACGGAAAAATACAGTAAGTAAAGCATCACTGTAAGCTTAGAAAGAACAGGAAAATTAAGACGGTAAATAAGATGAGGAAAAAGTGGCCAGAGCTGTAAGACAAAAAGCGCTTTCTGTAGAAATGCTGGTATGGTAGCATAAGCCCTTG
>VYZR01093993.1:10855-21462 GCA_013400675.1 Oxylabes madagascariensis
TTTTAATTTTTTCCCAGGGATTTCCCTTTTTTTTTTTTTTTTTTTTTTTTTTAGCTCTGCCTTCGCCAAATAGTCATAGCTGTAACAGCATTTAAACAAGCGGACAACAAAGGCTCAGAGTAGGCTACTTGGCAGAAAGGGCAGGCCTACTATCTTCATGGGACAAACTAAGCCTGGGTAACTTGGATGTCAAAGAGGAAAGGACTTGTCTTATGTCCANGTGTCCCTGTCATTGTTCTGGGTCCCTTCTGACTGGGAGACTGGATGTAGCTGTCAGATGTCAGTCTTACCAAACTGTCTGGTTTTTCCACTTGCTGCAGAGGTAAAAGCAGGCTTTTCCTTTTTCTGGTCCTGTTAAGGGCTTTCCTGTTATTGCAAGTGTACCTGTCATGTCCTTTCAAACCAGTTCTTGCTGTGAGGCCTCAATCTGTGCTATACACTGATGTCTTTAAGGAGGGGATTTGCAACTGCAATCTCATTTGTTCAGACAAATTCCTTGGGCTTTACCATTTGATTGGAAAGGCCACTACGAATAGAGAGTTAGCTTAGAAAGTACTGACACCCACAGCTGTGCAGCCACAGCTCCTTAAGAAAAAGTGCCCTTATCTTTCCTTCCATTTTCCCCTCTTAGAGGGTTTTCTAAGAAGCTATTCACCCAGCCCCTCCTTTCTAAATCTATCAAGAAGAAAAAAAAAAGAGGTTGATGTTTAAAGAAAACAAACAAAACACCCAAACCAAAACAAAAAAATTACAGCAAAACCCTCACCAAAAAAAAAAACAAACAAAAAACAAACACCAAAAAACAAAACAAAACAAAACAAAAAAAAAACAAAAAAAAAAAAAAAAAAAAAAAAAAAAAAAAAAAAAAAAAAAAAAAAAAAAAAAAAAAAAAAAAAAAAAAAAAAAAAAAAAAAAAAGACCACAGAGCGCAAGGATATTAAACTATGCTGCTATCTTCTGCGGTACATGGAAATCCAACACACTGATAGCTGCCAGCATTTTAACAGGAGCCTCCATGAAATGTTCCCATTTGCCTGTGATAAAATTCTGATAACCAGAAGTGTATGTGGGAGACTCAGGAATCTGTTAATTTTTCCTGTTTAAATAAAGCCGTGTTTGTAATTCAAAAGTACTGAGAGAGCCAATGAGCTTTGGCAAACAATTTTGTTACTAAGTGCACTTACTGTAAATGTTTAGAAGCTGTATCTAGTACAATAAAGTATTTGGCATGTGTAATATGGAGTGTGAAAGAAATACCCTTTTTCGGGAGAGCTGGTATTTTTGGATGTGGAGGGGAATTTATCAAAAACTGTATCGAAGCACAGGCTATCTCTCTTCCAGGAGATAGCATAGGGCTAAAACACAGGGACAGCAAAGGGACAGGTTATTTCCAGTAAACCACTTAATCCATTCTGTTTGTGATTCTTATATGGCCCCCTTACTTTCTTTGAGGTCCACATTTGCACCATTTAACCTCAGACTTCATCTTGTTGCTATAGAGAAAATACTTCCTGCACAGAGAAAACAAACTTACTGCTTCTTTCCCCACTTCCTATTCCTTCCTTTCTCTCTCCGCTTTCTTCCTTTTCCTTGTGCTCTTCACCTTCCTTTCCTTCTTTTTGTGTATGTACATGTTTCTCCTACAGTGTGTCCCCAGTTTTGATTTAGCCACAGAAGGTTAACTAAATCAAATCTGGTTGGTTTATGTATAGAAATGAATGTGTCCACATATAGAGCTGCCATTGGAAGGGGGCAGAAGTGAAATAAAATTATTCTTTCAGTGCTGCTTGAGTATAGTTCTTTAATACTCTATTTTTCTGCTAAATCCTATTTCACATTTTGAAGAAAAGAGGACTTATGTAAAGGTTCATTAGCCCCCTACCTTTTGTTAGAGAAGCCAATCACTTAAACACTGATGGAAGCCAAGTGTCTGCTTCAGCAAAATGACAGAAAAAGAAGTTGGTATTCCTAATCACTCTAAGCATTATTAAGTACAAAAATAAAACATGAGAAGAGTTCAAGTTTTTCATCTCCCCAGATCCTGGTGATTCATGACTAATGCTTTGGTGCTGGGCTTTCCATGGCATGGCGTGTGTAATGTAAAGCAGCCCCACAGAGCTTGATTGCTGGACTTAATGAGCAGAAAGCCAAAACACACAATTGCAAAATAAATCACGTCTCATGAAAATGCACTGCAATACCTCTGGGATTTTCTGCTTAAGCCCTGGATCACCATTTGCTGGGAAAACCAGACTGTTTATATGGCGATCTGTTAACATTAAATACACAACACGTGCAGCGCCACAGCTTGCAGCCTCAGCACGCAGTAGGAGAGGCGCAGGGCAGGAGCTCTGAGAGCAGAGAGCCAGCACACTAGAGATCACAATGCCCAGAGCCTGCAGTGCACTTCCCTGCACTGCCTGGGCCAACACTTCCTGCTTTGTGCTTTTTTGTGCCCCTTCAGAACAGGTGTGTCTGGGTGAGCAGAACTGCCTCTCATGAGTTGGACCCAGCAGGAACAAATGCAAGTCAGCCTCCTTCATGTTTATCTAAAGCCTTTCTCCCCTTAACTGCTTAGGCTTCACATGGTTACAGATCTGCTGCTCCCTCCTCTAGTCCTTGCATGCCCAACCTCTTGCTGTACATTCTTGTCACCCCTCAGAGTCCTTCCAGTTCCTCATTTGTGTTGCCTTTCTCTGTGCCTCTTCTAGAAAACCTAAACCATCTTTGTAGCAAGATTCAAGGTGACAACCAGGTGTTTTACACCACAAATGCAGTTCCTTTGTACTTCCCTGGAGGACAAGGTAGAAATGGAGTTAAAGTCAGTAGGCAGCATGTCACAAGTGGTGCTCCCTAGGGCCCCGTTTTGGAGCCAATTTGGTTTAATATCTTTATCAATGATGTCTGAAGGGTATCACTATTCTTGGAGATATTTAAAAGATGTGTAGATGTGGCACTTAACAGCATGGATTGCTGCTGGGCCTGACAGTGACAGGTTAATGGTTATAGTCAATGGTCTTAAAGATCTTTTATAACCAAAACCATTCTATGGGAAATAAATAAATACAATATATTGAAAAAAAAGAAGTAAAAAATTGTGAGAAGTAAGGGACAAGGCAGAAGAGACTCTCCTACCTTCTGTGCAGAATTTGGTTTATACCCCTTTCAAAGGCTTTCTGGCAAGTTCAGGAAAGAATTCTTAGTTGCGGCTTTTGTTCAAGAGGAAAGAATAATGCCCCTTCCATGGCACTACTTTTTTTAATTTCTGATGAATATCTTTGTTGTTTTAGGTGTATTTAATTTATTAAGAGATCAAAAGGCCAACTGAAACAAGGAGAAGCCTTCCCATTTACCACCCACACTGAGCACAAAATTAAACTGTTTTTGTATTAATGGTGTTTTACCACTCAAAAGATTGAAGGATGCTTCAAGGATCACTGATATAGATTGGGGTTTCTCTATTTCTCTGTTTTTCCAAAGTTCATGATATCTGGATATTTTGCTGCTTATTCTGTCACAGATTTTTAAGTTTGTACATTCTTCTTGTCCTCAAGTGTCTCTTTGCAGTCCTGCTTTTCAAAATATGTAAACACTCCTTAGTTCAAGGGAGTTACTCAAAAATGTGCCTGATTTGAGCTACTCCAGCTGCTACTGCCTTCCAGACCCCTCTCCTGTCTGATCACAGTGTTGTCTGATTTTGAGCCACAAATATATGCTAACAAGTGACAATTATTTTGTTTAGAAATTCTTGTGTCAGGAAAAATGTCAGTATCATATATATGTCTCTGCAGCTAATGCAATGCTCTTCAGGCGAGCTGGCTGCCTATATGTTGTTTCTTAAAGAGACTTGTCAGAAAAACAGACTTTCCTGAGCTGGACTGGGTTAAGGGTTTGAAAATGGTGACTGACCTTTCTTTGATTTTTGAAACATCATTCCTACATCTTTGCACGAGCATGCTTAGAGGTGACCTGTTGTTTAGTCTTGAGATCATCTGTCCTTTTTCCTGCTGTTCAGACATGTGCACACTCCTGTTTGTGCTCCTGAAAAAGCCTGCATATTTTATATAAAGTGGAAAACCTGTTTTTCAGTCCACATGCTTAAAAGCACAAGGCATCCACACCTATCTACTAGAGAGAGTGCACAGGAGAGTGGGAACTGTGAGACCTTGGCTGTCAGACCTCTTTTCTTGACAGCTGGACACACGCACAGTCTGTGTTTCGATGTCTCTTTTGGTCTGAGAACACCACACATGTTCAGTGACTTATTTTAAGGGCACACATAAAGCACAGTCACGACACAGGCCATGATTTTGCTTAGCCAAACTCCATGAAAACTTGCAGGATTGGAAAACTTTCACTTGAAGGGTGAAGGGTATTTTTTGATTTCTATTTTTTACTTCTGTGCAGAAAACTGGAAAGCAGTGGGCAGCATTACCTTTTTTTTGTTTCGTTTTGTTTGTTTTTTTGGGGTTTTTTTGTAAGCAGAACATACCCTGAATCTAAGTAAGAGTTCCAAAATCCTGGGAAAGCACAAAGAGCAAGACTAAAGGGAGAAACTATATATTTCTTTTAATAGCAATCCATAGATGACAATTTCCTTTTTTGAACAGGCCATGTTTAACCTAGATGCTGTAGGAAGATTACTGTGCTTGAAAACTGTGAAGCTGCCAGCTTCTGAATCTGACCTGCACTCTGTGAGCTCAGGGAAGGGAGAGCAGTCAGGGAGATTTTGTTCACCCTCCTGCCATGGCTGCATGGTGTAGAGGGCAGCAGGGACCAAAGGGGCTGTGAAGGGGGGGTCACTTGTCTCTCTGAGGTGTGAAGTCAGCCCAGGTGGGGGCAGCTGTGCCAGGGCTGTGTGCTCCCACCAGGAGCAGCAGCCACAAGTGAGCCACAGGGCCACATAGCAAGAGGGATGTGGCAAAAAATGTTTGCGAGTAGTTATATGAAATAGAGACAAGCTGGACTACCCTTTTGTCTGCCTCTAGCACTTTACAAAGAGTTGGAATCTCTGTGGGGATACAGCAGAACACCACTAAATTGGGATTGAAGGAACTATATGGTTATAATGAGAACCCATAAAATGGATTGTCTGGGATTGGCCCAGACAGCAAGGATATAAATTTTGTCTAGGATTAGGCTTGTTGTCAGGAGGTATCACAGTGCTCCACAGTGAACTCAGTATGGGATCCTCTGCACTGTCCTTAAATCATGCTCCATGGCTATAACTCAGCCAAAAACAGACAGGTCAAATCACATATATGGCTTTGAAAATACGAGAGGGTCCTTCCAGGTGTGTGTTAAAAATAGCAGCCTGCTGGCCCCTCTGCCTCTCCAGTGAGTACTGAACAGCGGACAACTGGCTTGCATGACCTGGCCCAAAGGCTGTTCTGTGACAGTAGAATCCATCTCACAGCCGGTACTGCCAGGAGGATGCATGTGTCTTGCACATAGAAACAGTGTGTGGGATTTTCTTTCTGTCTAGAATTTGAATAGCATTTTTAAAGTTTCTTGCAGCATCGTAACAGCCACGGTAGACATTTTAATCATTAGTGAGCACCAGGCTGGTGAAAGAAAAAGCATCTAAGTCATCAATGCAAAATTCAAGTTCTTGCTTTTTCTACTCATTTTCTAATGAACAGTGGTATAAAAGGAAGTCTTTATAGCATTGTTGGGTTGGGTTTTTTTTAATGTCTGTGCTCTGTTCTTTTACTTGCAAGGCTAGCATTTTCAAAAAGGATTTGCATAGCTGAAGAAGCATCAAGTTTTATTAGAGTAATCTGGCTCTTAAAAAGTCAAAAGCAGTTTTCTTCACCAGTGCCTTAAATATGCACAAAGGTGGGTACATTTGTTTTATTGAGTTTGATGGAAGAGACACAACTCAGCTTGTGTCAAGATATCTGTGTTAGTCTCCTATTGCTTGTGCCAGTCCAGGGTAATCTGGTTCAGACACTAAAAGAAACTGCACTAGAAAAAGGCACCTTTGTTCCAGTGCCTTGTATTTCTATCTGAAGGTACAAGCATTGAAGGAAAAACATCACATCCAGTCCAACATGTGCCTGTGAAATTTTTCTGGTGAAAACCATGGACTCCTAAGTAGCTCAGACACATTTGAAAATATTGCTTTTCGTCCAAATAAAGTAAAAGAGCAGCCAATATTCAGAGTAAGTGGCTTTACTAGTAATGTTGCTTAAAGCAACCTCCCACATGCTTCACCTTCAGTGAGTAACTCCATAATGAAAAGTCTGGAGATGGTCCAAACAAAACAGTATGTTTTCCATTAAGAGTGGAAAAAAAAATTACACAGCGTATAAATTTACAGTGAAGCCATGTTGTTTGCTATGAACTAGCAGTGACATACATGTGATTTTAGTAAGAAACCCCATAATTTTATTAGTTAACACTGCGTGCAAGTCAAGCATACAATGAAAAACAAAGCAGATCCAATCATTCATCAAAGAATTGTCCATCAATAAAGCTCCTGAGCCTTTGCAATCCCACCACCGGTCTGGGTGGGCTTCTGCCTCCCCCTCCTTCTTCCCTAATCATGCCCAGCCCATTCACAGCTGGATTTGCCCCCACAGTCAGCAGTGGAGCACTGCGCTGAGGTGGGCTGTGGCTCTGGTCCCAGTGCTCACCCCTCTCCTGGGGCTCAGTGCCGATGCACAAGGCTATCACATGATAGGATGCAGCAGTCCAGACACTATGCCACCCCATGCCTTCCCTTCTGGTCTGCCTCTAATCCAGAGACTCAGGTCACAGTCAACAAATGCAAGGAATAATCAAAAGAAAGAGGAAATACAGCCAAATTAATAAAATATTGTGCCAAGAATCTAAACATAAAAATTATGCCTGGCTGTGCCACATATTATATACAGCTAGGCAATTAGCCCTCATAGTTTTCCATTACAGTAAGGAGTATTAGGTTTATGCCCTCTGCTCCCCTTCCACCATGAGTTCTACAGTATGGGAAATACCTTTTTGTAATGTGTTTTCGCATAACCCAGAGGGACAAATGAATGTATTCATGGGAAAACATTTCCAACAGCAAATTAAACCATTTCTACATCGGGACTCGAGTCACTCTATTAACCAACTCTGTCACCCAGCTGACTCACTCTCAACTCGGGCGTGAGCTGGTTGGTAATCTTTTTACCTCATTCTTGAGGAGAGTTTGGGCAAGAAAGAGAGAATTGCATAAGAATGCAGTTGGACACCAAAAAGTAGTAATGAAGAAAGAAAGCAAAATACATGTTCAGGGATTATAAAATAAAAGGAGAATTGTAGAAAAAAATAAAATTAATGGATTAAATGTAAAGGTGGAAAAGTCCTTGTGATTAGGATTTGCTGAACCACAGACAGAAAACTAATGGGCTGCTAAGCTTGATTTTCTGCAGGCCTGGAAATGAGGAAGCCATCAAAGGACCTGCTGAAAAGCAGAATGCTGAAGTAGGGTCCATCAGGAAATGGCTGTGTTTCCTGAAAACCTGGAAAGGTTGAGTTAGTCAGCAGGTTTATCATTTAAACAAACCCAGACCCTTCCAGCTGCTGAGGAGGGTTATGGAAAATCAGTGGGACCATGTAGGCCTGTGGAGTGGTGATAAAGAGGAGCTTGTGGTGCTTGGGAGGAAAGAAATAAAGGAATGGGCTTTGCCTGAAAAACAGGGAGCAGAGACATTCAGCTACCAAAATATGACTGAAACACAGAGCAGCATTTGTTAGAGCAGACATAGGTAACAAGAGATCCATTATGGAGGATCTTGGCTGGAACCTGCAGCATCAAACTCACTAGTGGGTGAGATGGCTGCTGGATGGGAACATGAATCCACAGCACTCTATGAAAAAACATGACCTGAATTTTCCCTGTTTTTTTCCCCTGGGGTTATGGTCCTTTCAGGCATGGTTGTTCCCCAGGAGCAACCAAGAATTTTCATTCATAAGTGCTAAGATGAAATGGGCAAAAAAAAGGCTCTGGTGACCATGTCAAACTGACCCTCTGTGTGCCAGCTGCAAGCTCACTGGGACTGATTTCCACCACACTCTTTGTGGGATGGAGGCCAAGCCATCCAGCTGCCAGCCCCAGTTTCCTGTTGTATTTAGTTCAGTTGGACTTATTTTTTTCCTCCCCTTTGTAATGGCTGGAAACATGTTCCTTGCTTCCCACACCAGAGCCAAGGCCATGGCCACAGCTATGTTTTGCTCAAACAATCATCCTGACAGTCTCACTGCTCCTCCTTACACTTATTTGTTGCAGTACAGTTGCTCGAAATAAGCCTCATGACAGAGTGCTTATGTCTCTCTGTAGAGACAGACCAAAAGGCAGAAAGCATTTTCCCCTGCAAGTGCAAACATAACTGAATATGATTGAGGCATCCAAGACAGACAAGGTTGGTGCTATTGGAAGGGATTTCCTTCTAGCATAACTGAAAATACAAAATTCTAATATTCTCAGGGCACATGAAAGCCTTCTCATTTAAATTGTTTTGCAAGATCATTGAGTTCAGAGGTCTGCTACCTTCTCCCAGGACACTAAAAGTGATGCAATAAAAGACTTGCTGACTTCAGGGACTTTCAGATGGAAATATCCCTGCAGTGGAAGGAAGTAGGAGTCTCACCAATGGTTCCAGGGGCTGAAGCCAGCACAGAGTTTCCCATATTGCCAGCACCAAGCATCTGTATGGGATGTTCAGGATGCTGAGCATGTCAGTACCCACTCAATCCTTGGACATCTCCCTGGAAGCAGAAAAGAAAGCACCACACCAGGGGTTTAACTGGAATGCACAATACCAACCATTCCTGTCTACTTTATTAGCACATTTGTCCATTAGGTCAAACAAATGCTCTTCAGGCAGGCCAGTGGCCCTTTTTAGGAAGAAAAATAGTATTCCTTTTTTATGAATTCTCCATCAAATTTAAATTGCTACTAAAATAGATCTTTTAAGCTGTTTGCACAACCATATGAGATGAAATACAGGAAGTGGTATTTCTACCTACCACACAGTCATGGTCTTGTCTCATTTCTCTGGAAATGTCAGATGATCCTATTGCAATCAGAAAATCAAATCCAGGTGCATGTCTCTAAGACCAAGATCAAAACCTGAGCATCACCTTCTACACTTTTTAAAGTCTTTGACATAATCTCTGAAAACTCATGAAAATAAAAACAAAGGTCAAAGTCCATACAAATATTCAGGGCANGTCAGGTAGTGATCAACATCCAGTGGGGATAATGCCTGCTCCCTGCTACATTATCCTCTTTGGGGAGCAAGCATGCATTTGGAGACCCAGTAACATGGTGGCACCATTGGCAGGAGACAGAGGCACTGTCGATATTATCAAAGGTAGGTTCAGAGGAAGTGGAACAATCTGCTTTTCCTGTAGTTGTTTTTATATATTGTAGACATTTAAAACCTTGTGTTCATACAACCTGACTATAGAAATGTATTTACTTTTCAGATTTTCAGAGGTGTTTGTCTACTCATTGTTCTTCTAGAAATCTAAAAAATACCTGATGATAACACTATTAACCATTTTGTTTGATATTCACTGTTTTTATCTGCTACATAGTCAGATAGCCACCTACAATAAATTTTGCGCTGGTATACAGTGATTTTCTTTAAGGTATATATTATTCAGCAAATAAGTTGGCATCCAAAAGCACACTGAAAAGAAGGACAACCAGAAGTACAGGTGCAGTGTTTGGCATATAAGTTCCTTCTTCACCTCAGTCTGACCATGTGGTGAGCTGTTCTCAGGAGTCATTTCCAAAGCTTGTACATCTGCTGAGGGGCGACTCACTCCCTCATGCGAAAATCCTCGCTGTGTTGTGATGTTTATCATAAACAGAGGTCATGAGGTGGTGTGGAGAGAGGAAAGCTTAGGGAATGTATAAGAGACTGGGTGAAGGATACTTTTGGTGTATGCTTTATTTGCCAAAATGATGATCTTAATCAGCTGAAGAATGCTCACAGCTTCAGGCATTAAGATGGGCCATCTTTAGAAAATACCTAGAATTTCTGGCCTCCAAGAATTATTTGTGGGAGTTAGAAGGCTGGTTCCAGTACATCACCAGCCCTTGCAAATCCCAGAATGTGCCTCTCCCATCTCCAGCTGCAGCAGAAGGGTTGAGGAGCCAGGGTTGCTCTGTAATGACTTGCCTTCAGCAAACTCTGAAGTAAAAACCAGCAAACTCTGACGGAGTAAACAGAAATAATGCAGTTGAATGAGGACAGGCTGCTGGAGGTCGTTCCAGAAATGATCCATCATACATAGGCGCAGACATGTCAGGAGCACTGACTGCATTTGCATCATTTTGTGAATGAGCACTTGTAGTTGTTGTAAGGAGATGAAGTAGTTGTGGTGAGGAGAGAACATAGCTGAATGATGAATCTAGGAAAGGGATGTCATGACAACATTCACAGTATGGAGAGGTGTTAACAGTAGGAAGGGAGAAATTTTTGGAAAAAGGAAGTGTGGGGCCTATAAAGAGGAAATGGCAACAAAGCACAGCCTTCATAGATGGAGGGTTTTCTGTTTGATCCAGGCAGTGGTGTCTCGACAAAGTTTGGATATTTCAATCCAGTGCACACAGTTTTCACTAAGGAAAA
>VYZR01093998.1:912-18460 GCA_013400675.1 Oxylabes madagascariensis
AGATCTGAGAGGTATTGCTCATATAGAACATGTAAGCAGCACCTAGGAGGGTCCCTGGCTTCTAAAGTCAGGTAGCTGGTTTTTAGCCTTTCTTGTCATAAGGTGGTTAACAGACTTTATGCTCTTTACCATCAAAATCTCAGAAAACTTGTGTGAAATTTTCATGGATCATGTGTGTTATGTGCACTGAAAAATAATACAGTTTGGGATTTGGAATAAAGAAGGAATGGAAATGAAACAGCAAGCAAATGGAGAGTCTTTTTGAACAGATACATTTATATCTGTATTTTGAACAGATATAACCTTTCCCATGTGGACAAAAACTTATCTGCTTTTAGTCAGAAAAAAAGCAAACCCCAAACCAGAGTGAAACTCTTGCTTTGCGGCACTTTCTGGCTCTAGTCATACAATTTCTTTGCAGGTGCCTTTCTTGTCTCCCTGGATGTCAGCAGTGAAAAGCTGCAGCTCCCCACAGCCTGGGTGAGCCAATCCATGCCCATGTCTGAACCTGTCTCAGCTCAGCTAGGTCTGCTATGGATTTAGCTTCAAGTGCATGTTTAAAGTCCCATTGAGGCTTTGTATTGGCACAAATGTAAGTGGCATTTTAGCTTGTGCTCAATTTGCTACTGGAGTGCCTGGTTAAATGTGTGTTTTAGTTGTGGCCTCTGAAAGAGCATGTTTGTATAATACTGATTTGTGAAAGGAAGGAACATAACATTTACTGGGATAATGAAGGAGTTAGGTTAATCTTTGTGCATCCTGAAATCCTCTTATGAATTCCTGCAAGACTTTGGGCTCAAAAGACCCCTGAGCTCAGAGTGCTGCTATGCGAAGAAAATCATCCATAAAGTCTTTTCTATTTATCAGAGGCAAGGAGTTCCCATTAGAAAATGATGCATTTAGAAAAGTAACAGAAAACCTAAATTTATGCAGTATAGCAGTTTTGAAGTAAGCAGGCAGTCTAGACGCCTACAGTTGTTATATAAGCATGCATTGAGGACTCATTAATATTTCACTAAACAATAAATTGTTGAATATTAAAGTATTAAAATATGTTATCCATTTAGTTGCCTTGCAATGGGAAACAAACCACACAAAGTTGTCTCACAGGAAAAAACCACCAGGGTAGACTTGAAAATTACTTTAGAGGTAAAGCTTTGTGGGTTTAAAAAAGCTGCTGGGTAGGAGAAGGGGAGCAATTTTCAGGGTCAGTTCTGGTTTTGCAGCCACACACATTTAAACTATACATTGTAATCTGGGATAAACCCACAACAGGTGATTTTTGTGCGTTCACACTGGTTGTGGCAGTCAGGTTCAGGGGCCTGCTGCTGGCTTTATGCAGAGGTTTGGGAAGCCTTATCCTTTATATGTCAACAAATCTTATGTTTGCTTCCCAGTCAAATGAGCTTTTGAAAGTGCAGTTGTGAATTTGGACTAAGGCAGCTGCAGGCTTTGAAGGGGTGGCGCTTGAAGGAATTGGGTGCTTAGCTTGCTCTCCAAATCCTTTCTGTGTGCCTTTGAGAAGGCAAATATCCAGGGAGTGTTTCAGATTGCAGTAGGTTGACCCTGGCTGGATGCCAAACAGGCCACCCCTGTACCCACCCTGCTACCAAAACCTAGCCACACAAACCCAGTTCACATATACACAAGGTATGCTTATTTCCATTTAGAAAAAACAAAGCAAAACAAAACAAAACAAAAACACCCAAACAACAACAACAACAAAAAAGCCAGGAAAACCCCAACAAAATTAAACCACCAGGAAACACAAGTGAAAACCAACCTCTCTTTTTGGCTTTGGAATTACACTAAGCAGTTAAGAAGAATGGCAGCCTTTTAAATAGGCTGTTCTCAGTAGGTCTTGAAATGCTGTATGAAAAAAAAATTGTGTTATCAACTTTTAGGCAGAAAAACTGAGGCAGTGCAAATTCTTCCCCTGCCAAGTCTCATCTCAGTCTGTGGGGGTAAGGGATAAGGTGACTGTGTCTCATTTGGCTGTCAAGGGAACCAGCCTGTGTATCAGGCCCCAGAAACAAGAGTACTTGCTGTCAGGAAATTTCAATTAGCACTAACAGTCCCAAATAAAATAAACCCAAAAATTAAAGCTCTCAATACAGAGAAATGATGGTGTGGCTTAACTGGGATATGATTCTAGTTTTAGTGGGGAATGGCTACACCAAAATCTTCTGGGTTACACATATGTATGAATTTAGATCAATGCAGGGGTGTGTCAGTCCTTAAAATAAATTTTGGTGGAGTGAAAACCTTGATGATATCTTAGGTTTTGGCAATTAATTTCTTTGAAAGGGTGGAAGTATTATTATTATTATAGCAGCTCTTGTCAGATACTTTTCATCAGTGTTTCTGAGTAAAAGTGTAAAGTGAAAGAAAGCACAGACACACAACTTCTCACAGAGATAACGTCAATGAATCTCCTTTATTGCCCGAAAAGCTATCCCTACTCGTTTTATGGTACTGTTAACACAAGCATGCTAATTGGTCAAAAGTAAACACTCACGCCACTAAGGCACATTGTTAATTGGTACAGTAATAAATCAATCAAACAGTTACCTAGAGTGAATGTTCCACCCTACCTGGCATGTCTGCGTTATTGCCATCTTTACTGACTTACAATGTTCACTTAATTCAAGGCTCTGCATGGTCTTCTGTCACGTACACTGAGCTATGTAACATAGCTTCCGACAATTGTGAATGCCCGCTCTCTGTGAGATCTGTGAGAATATTCTTTACAAAAGTGTTCTGTAAAGTGCTTGCACTACTAATATTGATTACAATTAAAGTCTCTCTTTTTGAATTTGAATTTAAGACATGTCAAATATGACAAGAGGCTGTGACTTTGTTATTGATACGTTTTTAGGTGGCTGATATCAGCCTATAGCTGTTTAAGAAATTGATCTCCCCGAGAACATAAATATTTTATTGACTCACATCCACAGTCTGGATAATGTAGTATTAATTTATAGTTGGTTTAATTTTGTAGTAACGGAGATAAAGTTGTCTTGGGTTTAATATACAAATAAGTGAATATACCTATTAGTTGTATGAGGTATTGGTATATTTTTAATTTAACTTTTTAACTAATGCCATGTGTACGTATGTACATTTAAAGGCCAGTGCTAGTTGTGTTTAAAGCTGCAACAAAGGCAAATGAGGATTTCAACATTTAATTCTATACAAGATGTCCCTCAAATGTAATTAAATCTGGTCTCACTTACTAGCAGACAAATGAATAATTCATGGAGTTTAGGCATAATCAGGTTATGAAGTTTCTTAAAATTTCAGATGATGTACAAAGGTTAATCTTTATATTAAAAGAAGAAAAGCTGGGACAGTTGCATCTCCAACATGAAAATCCAGGTTGCCTAGGATACCATATTAGAGACAGAAAGTTCATATATATACATCCTCTCTACACAGAGTCAAACATGACCTGGTATTTATTGAATCCAGAAGATGTATAGATTTTGTGTCTGAATAACTCATTGTATTCTCTCGAAAAACACAACATACAGAGAGGGAGAAAGGGATGGGGGCTGGGGGAGCTGAAATGGGAAGGGAGAGTGCTGGGGAATTGCAGCTGAAAAGCAGAAATGGCAAACATCCAAGAAGGCAGAAGGAGAGAGAGGATCATGGGGCTGGGAAGAGCAGCAGATGCCTGGCAGCTTTAAAGAAGCCTGATGCAGATAAAGAGAAATTAAACTGATCAGCCGATCGCACGCCTTCAGCAAACAGCGAGGATTCCGAGGGCTGGCAGAGCTGTCCCTTCTCCCCCGTGTACTGCCAGGTGTTCCCAAAGGCTGCCTAGCGGCAC
This sequence comes from Oxylabes madagascariensis, assembly GCA_013400675.1. Classification (NCBI taxonomy): domain Eukaryota; kingdom Metazoa; phylum Chordata; class Aves; order Passeriformes; family Timaliidae; genus Oxylabes; species Oxylabes madagascariensis. Next base: position 4,745 of record VYZR01093998.1, read on the forward strand.
CGCCCGCATCCCGGCAGCCGCTCGACCGGAACCCGCGGCAGCCTGGGGGTGCTCTTCCCATGTCGGAAAAACACAACCCGGGATGGGGGGAATCGGTTACCTCTCAGAAGAGAGGGATTGGGTGTTCCCGGTCATTACCAGTTATTGCCGCAGTGCCCGTGCTGCAATGTCCGCCGGCAAAACCACCGACGGCTCCTTCTACCCCCCAGGGTGTCTTGGCCGGGGTTCGCTGCTATGCTGTTAGACCCAGCATCTCCATTTCCTTTTGTTCTCCTTGCTGCTCTTAGAAATCACTCACTCTGGAAACATCTTTCCACCATGGATTGGATTGAATATATCCAAAGAAGTTGCCAGTGAAAAAGATATCAGGGTTTGCTCAGCTAAGCAACAAATAGATCTTTCATTAGAAATGCAAAATAGACATGACAGAAGTAATACATACTGGAATAAAAAGTATTATCTTTGGGATACTTGCCTGAAATAGCAGCACGCTTAGTGTCTTAACAGAGGGGGAAATGGGCTTTGAAATAGTAAATCTCAGCTCTGACAGCTCTTGCCCTGTGTGTTACAGAAATTCCACTTTTTCTTTAGCATGCTGTGTAAATTTGTAGGAGCTATGCCATGTGAAACACCAGCGCAACCTGTCTGGGATCTCCGGTTGTACTTGGAGGCCTTAGCCTGGAATTTATCTGGCCTTGTTTGTCTGTATTTTTGCAGGAATATGTGGACACTAACCTCTGGAGAGGGTGGTGCTCAGACTTTCCCACAAACCAGCTTTAGAGGGTTCCCTGTTCTGCATGGAGATGTCAGGGGTGCCAACAGGACATCCTGTCTTCCTCTGTCATCCAACAGCCCAGGAGCCCAGCTGAGAACGATTTTAACCATCCAGTCACCAGTGTGGTTTTATATAAACAATTTATTTTTGCTGACTTTGTTGATATATTGGATGTGTCCACCACCATCTTTTTTCTTCCCTCCCCCCCCACATTTTTAGGCCAGCCATTATTTCTGCCTGCAGACTGTTGCTGACTGAAGCTGGAAGCACTCAGCACTGGCTGCTCACAGTGCTCAGAGCTGCATTTGCACTGGACATACTTGCCCAAGTCAGCTGAGCTCCCCAGTGAGGAGTGCTGTCACCCAGGGGCTTCTTCCAGTTTCTCCCATTTCCCACTTATTGAAAGGGGCTTTGTTTTGACCTGTGTCAGCACCAGGGCCCTGTGAATTCAAGGCTCCTAGGTTATGTTGGCTGAGCTCTGCTGCCTCTGCAGATTGGGGCAAAGCTGATGTTTTTCAAGGAGTGAGGTAGTTCTGATACTCTGCCTGAAAAGCCTTGGCAACATGTAAGAGACCTGCACCAATGGTCTGGAACTTCACTCCTGAGCACTGCAAGATTGTGCTGCAGTGACAGGATGTTTGCAAATAATAACAAAAAAAAGCTATGTCTATCCAAAGAGACACAACTTACAGCACTATGCTGGGCCTTGGCTACTCCTCTGCAATTTTAGAGCAAAAGCCACTCATTTGCTGATGAAAGTAATAGAGAAGGTGCTCTGACATTATAATGTTGGTCATTTGCAGCAGACTGTACTTGGCTGACTGCACTATCCAATTTCTTGCTGAGGTAGCTTGAAAGGCAGGTGATGCCAATGAAATGTGCCCTGGTATGCCTGGAAAGGAATTTGGGTGAAATATTTAACCAAAGACTGAAATAGGGAGAGAGTGCCACTAGGAAATGAGAGTCCAGATAGGGAGCAATTGCATATATGAGCTGTTTCAAGAAGTGGGTGGGTGCAACTAGAGGTGTGTGAAGAGTTTGAAGTCCGGTTTGTCTCTGGCCAGTGGACAGGTCACTGTATGGTGCTAACTGCAAAGCACAGACTGGGATTTAAAGAGAGCATGTGTTTGCTTGCCTGGTCCCATGGCTTCTGCTTGCAGGAAAATCACTATTATTAGTTATAGAAAAGGAAAAAAAATATTTGCTTGAGAGCAGAAGAGAATTTTTACATGGGGCAAAGAAGGGAAGTGTGTTTGACAGCTTTTGATGTCCTAGTTTGATATATTTTGATATATATGGTTGTGCGTGAGCTTTGTCCGCAGAGGCACTGAGGAGAAAGTGAACTAGTAGCTAAAATCTCAGGAGAAACCAGTGGAAGAAGAGAGAGAGAAAGGAGCTTCTGTCCAGGGTTCTAGACAGCCTCTCCAAGACATGGCAGCAGTGCTGGTGTGCCAGAGGCACAGCTCCAGCCTGCCCCTGAGACCATCACAAGCTTTCCCAGCCAGGGCAAGAAATCCAGAGTTGGTCAGCCCAGCTACTCTTTGAAGTTTAAAAGAGAGAAACGGGAAGAAGCAAGAAAGAATTGCTGGAGAGCTGCAGAGTCTGCATGAGTGTGTATCTCCTATGGGAAGTTGCGCTAGAGTCTGGTGGCAGCCTGTGCAGGTAGGAAGGTTTCAGGTCTGTGTCCTGACTATGCTGGAACAAATGACTGAGGTGAGAGGATGCTTTAGTAAATCTTTGATTTGTGTGGGTAATGGAGTGGCAATCAGTGATTAAAAACTACTCCTCTAAATCCATCTGACCTCCTGAGTGATTTGCCACTGCCCTTCTTTCCCTCAGACATTGTTTTGTGTTTCCCAAAAGCCCCCTCAAAAGAGGGATGGGCTCAGAAATTGCTTTTAGTTAGCAATGAGATCTAATATCTGATTCCCAAATTGTAGTCTCTGAATTTTCATTCTCTTGTATTTTATGTTTCCAGGGGCTATATTAATATAACATAGCCGTAAACCTTTTGTCTACACTAATTTGATCATCTAGTTCTCTTTACAGAAGTTCAGCAGCTACAATTATCTCATACTCTAGGAAATAGCTTGTTTCAAACGCTACGCTGCTACGTTTTATTTTTGCAATGGTGGAACAGGTTTTATGTAAAAAGAACTCCTGATTTACCTCATTTACTCCTCACTTCCATCAATTTCTTCCTGTTGGATCTGAAGCACAGTAACTTCCTTTAACTGAATTTGCCTTTCAAGAAGCTACAACTCTCTGGTCCTGGCCCTAATTTGGGCCCTTCCTTGGGACAAGCTTTTTCCAGGGGATAGTTTGCCTCCTTCTCACTTTTCCTAATGACACATGCAAAAAAACATGGCTAAGTGCAGGGAAAGTTAACTGAACTGAATTATTTTTTTATTTAAACTCAGGGAAGGATAATTTTTATCACACTCCTGGTAGTGTTGCTTACTGGTCTATATACAAATTGCTTCTCTGCTGTGAAATGCAGATTATGTGTAATGCTTGTGCTGTTGAAACATCTAGTCACATCCTATTGGGGACAGAAGGAGTTTTCTATCTTTTCCAAAGGTCAGATTAATTTACTTCCTGAATTAATTTGCTTCCTGAAATTAGGCTTAGGTTTAAGGGTTGAACACAGGGTTGAACTAAGACCTCTGGAGAAGGTGGTTATGATCTCTGTAGGAGCTGTAAAATCTGGGAACGTTTTCTTCTGCAAAGGGAATACAATCTTCTGGAAAGTTCACTGCTGACTTTGAGGCATTCCTCTGGCCTTGCCTGTGAGGGAGCTCCTTCCTAAGGCATGGGGTGACCTGGGAGCCAAGGGAGACCCCAGAAACTTCACTGGCCAGAGAGCAGCCCCACAGGGTTTGGGCAGAGCAGGGAGCTGGTGATAGGGTCCAGCAGCTCATAGACAAAGAGGAAGCACACTGGGGGCCATCCAGGAGCAGCAGGGTGGGGATGGGAAAATGGATGACTACAAGGTAGGTGCAAAGTCTGTGCTAGGAGACAGGGTTGAAAACAATTAGGCAGCTCAGGTGAGGAGTGGGAGTGCAGCCCCAGTTTATCCAGAGCTTCTGTGCTGTGGCCGAAGGTTTGGCTGGGGGTCCCAGGTGAGGATGGTCAGGGTGATTGAGAGCCTTTGAGTGCACTCAGGGCTCCGACACTGTTTAATTATGCTGTGTGTCTGTGCGTGTGTGTAGGGAAATGCTTTCATTAGGTCAATTAATCGTGATTGATTTTCTGATTGCATTCAGTGAAAGACAATTAATTTAAAAAGGCCAAAAGAGATACAGGCTCTTTCTCCCTGTGTGGTATGCAGGGAATAGGAATCTCATACTGCCCAACTCCTAAGTACCATCTTGCCCAGTTCCTGTGGGTCAGCTGCTGTCTGCAACCACCAAACTCCCTGGCTGCCACCAGGAATGTCAGCAAGGTAGGTGCTGGGACCAGGCAGAAAAAGGGATTCAGCATGAAGCTGTTTGAAAGAAACAGCGCTTGAGCAGAGTGAAGGAACAGTGTTTGAAGTCAGGTGGAAAAAGTTGGGTGCATTGAGTGCAGAAGTGTTAATTTGGCTAGTAATGACCGTGGGTGTATTTTGTACTGGTTCTTTGATTTTTTTGCAATTGCAAGCTCTGGTTAACAATTCTGGGTTATTTTGCACAATTGGAACTAGATCAATGGGCCCTCCTTTGGCCTTTGGGAAGTTTGACAGAATAAGTAAGTATTTGTGTCATCCAAATAAGTACAAGCAAGGAAGGAACAAAGCCATTTTGGTTATCAGTGGTACAATGTAATCCCTTCTGCAAATATTTACTGGTTTCTGCCTACTTGTTTTAGGGCTTTGAACTAAATGCTGTGTTAGCAAGCTGCAGGCAGAGTTCAAGAGATTAGTGCTTATGCACTGCACTGGTTCTGGAGGGAAGGAGTAACAACAAAACCTACAGGCAGTGAAAAGGAAGGAATTTTGGGATTATGCTACCACAAACACTTGACATGAGCAGTTTTGGTTGATTCCCAAAGGAATGGCTCTTGCAGATTATTGCCAGCTTCTTTTTTGTTTGTTTGTTTGTTTTTCAGCTGTTTTCAGCAACAGGTAAAGTGTTGTTTCTTGCTGTTCTTTTGCAGTCACTGCCACACAGGTTATTGCTTGTTTTTCAGCTCCCCAATAATATCTGCTGAACCTTGCTGACACCCTAAAATTTTACAGGGATGCTGGCAATGTGTGAGGAAGGAAATAAGCCCCAAGCTTTGCTGCTGAAGGGATAGTGTTTGCTGCAAAAGCAGGGAGCAGAGAGAAGGTGCAGCAGACGCAGCAAAGACACAAAGATGAGCATTTAGCATAAAATAAATGAACTTCAGCTGATACAATTATGAAACTCTCAGAAGCAGAGTTATATTGAGGGTTTCAGGATGAAGGGAATAACAGGATGCACATGAAGTGCTCCATTTCAGTGTCACTTCCACATGTGACAGGCAGGGTAAATATTCCCCAAGAATCCAGCACTACCTTTGTAGCCATGGAGGCCTTTGTTTGGAAATGGTAGTGCACCACCAGCATTGATCAACAGTTGTGAACATTTTAACTTAAATTAACCTGGGAAAGGGCAGAATACTCTGGTAGCTTGGGACTTATTTTGGACTCCTGGGTAAACACCATTTAGACTTCTGTAAATTTGTAGGAGATATTTTGACAAAAGTGTTATTTACACAAGTTAATATCTGCTTTATTTTGCTGCATGCTCCATATGTATTTGATCAGTCAGCACACTGTTTACTTAGACTCTCCCTCTGATGGTTTTGAGACATTAATTTTGAAGAATTAAGGATTTTAGGAAAGTTTAGATTATAGTTAGACTAGATGAGGTAATTTAGATTATAGTTAGACTAGCTGAGGTAAGCTGAAGCATTGTTCAGCAGTTAACAGAAAACCGGATCCAGATAAGCTNTATCGATATTAGATCAATATTCATATTTTAATAATTCAGTTTCAAGACCTCTACACCACTGGATGCAGTATATTTTCAGTTTAACTCAGATTTAAGACAGTGCTAATGGATTAACATCATCTAACATGAGTAATTTTGAGTGACAGATTGCCTGACCCATTTCTGCCTAGAGTCGAGAGAGGCTCCTTAGATGTTTAATCCATTGGGTCAAGGCATCTCTGCTGATAGAGAAAGAGAAGTAAACATACCTAGGGCAATGGTTTTCCTTTTTTAAGGTGTGTTATTTGCTAGGTGTTTGTTAAAAAGCCTGTGCTAATATTTCTAAGGGGTACTGCTCCTTTGCTCTATTTTTCCTGAAGTACGTTTCCTGCTGATGGCCCTTGGATCCTCCTGGGAGTCAGGAGTAGTCTGTTTCATATCCAGTAAATATTCTTGGCAGTGTCAAATTCACTAGAGCCATTTGTCTTGCAAGGCAATCTTGACAGGCCATCCATGAAGATAGCTTAGTAATTAATAATTACAGGTCAGGAAGAGGTAGGGAATAATGGAGAAACTCTCATTTTCTGTCTGGTTTTGGTGGGGTTTCTTTGTGTTTATGCCTGGGGATTGGAGAATAAGAGACTCAACAATAGTCCTGGTCTGTGGCATCCTTCAGCTTGTCCCACCCCTGGCTATTCATCCCTCTTATCCATCCATAAGGGCATTATTTTTCCTTCCAAAGAAGTTTATAAAGTCTCAGTTTTGTTCTGGTTTTGTGAGAAGTTGTCTGGGAAAGGCTTAGCAATTTGTGATCGAACTGAATTGTTTTCATTTAGCCCAAGTTTCTTGAGGTTCCTTCTTCACCCAGCTACTAATTTCAGAGCTTGCTTGTCCTTGTCCCTCTCATAGGTAGCCCCATTTGTTTATTTTTTTCCTGCATCTCTTCCTGTCTGTTGGTTTTTTGGAGTGATTGTGATGGCACTGGAATGAGGAGTGGTAGACCGTGCCATAGAAGACTTCCTTTGAGCAACTCTGTTTTGTTATGATTTATTGTTTTTCAAGTGTTTTGTGCATGTGAGGGATGAAAAGGAAATGCTTTGTGGGCCGTTCCACTACTCCATTTGCAAAGAGGAAAATTCAGTTCAAAAGGAAAAGGTACAGTCAGCCTACTGCTAAAGCATCCAGCATTAGCAGGTGATGGCAGGTAGGGAATCACCACGTGGTTTTCTACCATAATTAGCAGGTACTAATTTCTACCACATTAAGCAGTTATATCTTTGTTTATTCCCTTAGTTAACATGATCAGACAAATCACAGTAGATCTTGTTCCTGCCTAGGGCTGTGTCAATATCCAGCCATCTGCAAAGGTGTGTTCTCTTTCAGGATGTAATTATCTTAAAAACAACTGTCAAAGCTGCCTCTTAATGAGCCTTCTTGTCAGCACTGTGCCTGGCACTCTGCTTCTCAGAGCACAGCACAGTAGGGGGTTGTTCTTGTACTGGAGGTGATGGCAGTTCTCAGCAACAGAGGAACCCTGAGCTGCCCCACACTGCACTGAGTGTTTGGAACACCTTTGGCATGATTAGCCTGACTTTGTGCTCACTGCTGAGAATTTCTGTGCAGTGTTTTCAGTATGAGTAAGAGACACCCAGTACAGGAAAAGAACCAAATTTAAGCCAGTGTCAGCTAAACAACAGGACAAATCTCACTGTTATAAATGAGATAGCCAATTCTTAATAATAATGATTTATTATGACAATAATTGGAAAAAATAGGTTCAGCCACAATAATCAATTTGTGCATTACCGAGCCCGGGAATCAGTGTGGGGTGTCTCCCAGAGACCAGCATAAAGCTAAGCTCTGACAGTTCACCGAAGAAGGGGAGTTCGGGATACACTTTTATACTGTTACAAACTAAAAGATACAACGGGTTCATTTTAATTTCAAATGTCTCCTCTATACAGATTCATGGCTTGTGGGAACTACATGAATGCTTGAACAGTCTTTTGTTAATTTTCCGGAATGGTGGATCATCTCTCGGGGTCTCGTGGTGATGTGTTTTGAATGTCTTTGTCCGGTCCTGGGATTCTTGAGTGGTGGGTGTGTGGCAACGACGTGGTACACGTGGAGTTTCGGGCACAACTTGATATCTGAAAATCTTAGTCCGGTATCAGCCTGAGGGTTCTTCTTTTCAGAGGTGTCAGAGGTGTGGGGAGTGCCTCACCACAGGGAGATGATTTCATCACCGGGAGATGGCTGCCTTAATTGCATCCGGGCGGGAGGGGTGGCTGTTGGCTAGCGCGATTAGTCTTTTGTCTTTTGCAGAGGACCCTCAGGGGCCCTTGGTGTTTGCATTCATCCCAAGCTCCTATTTCTATATCTACACGAATTATTTCTAATATTTATTACATCACCATGACAACTCTTTGGCTTATGAGAAAACAAAACTGTTCTTTACCTTGACTTACCTGTCAAATAATGTGCTGAATGGCCACTAAAATAGTTCCACAGCATTCTGAGCCTCAGCAGAGAGGATGGCATGCCATGGCATGTGCTGAGGCAATGAGGCACTTGCTGCACTGAGCTGTGAGGTTGGGGGGTACATCTGGGGCCTCAGCCTGGTCAATGAGAGGCAGAGCATGCAGTGTTTGTGAAGCCAGTGCTGCTCCAGCTGTGGGCTGTGGGGCAGGAGCCAAAGATGTAATTCCATGGTGTTGACATGGCTTTAGCTCCCTGCAAACCCCAGCTCTGAGGCAGACTGGGATGCTGGAACAGCTTCTTTCAAATAGCTCCTGGAATTCTTGCTTTAAAGCATCACATTGCTTGTCCCTATAGTCTGCCTGTAGTGTGGCTGCCTGGATGTTTATGCCGTGCCTCTGTAGCTGAGTGGCATTTTATAAAACCACTACTCCAGACTGGGAAATAAAGGGGAAATAAGGCACTCTCCTGTGTCTAGTACTTCAGGCAAGCTGAAAGGCCCTATTTATTTTAACTCTATGACTCAAATAATACTGCTGGAGATACCAGCATTAGCCTTTTGATCCAGGGTCTTTGCAGCAAAAACAACAGGCTGAAGGACCCTCTTTATTGGATGTACACTCAGATACCAGGATCAACCTGCTACTTACCATCAATTTTTTCTTTAATAAAATATTTCCTTTTTTATATTTCAAGTTAATCTAGACTACACCCCGGGGGTGCCCTTCAGCTCCTGTGAGTTAAGCTTTCCCTGATAATATCCACCCAAGCTCCCCTCAAACCCTTCAGTCTCTGACAGCAATTTTTTTAAACTGCAGAACTCCACTTTCCCCACACTTTTGAAAAATGTTTATGGGGCCATCAATGATCTCTTCTGGTGGTTACAGAGGGGTGAAAGCAATGGGAAAGCAATTTCCCAGGTGCATGGGTCCTGGTGGAGGGATTTTCAGGCAATGGGAGGCTGTTACCCAGGGTTTAACACCAGCTTGATAAGCCTGGTTTATTAGCAGAGCAAATTAGCTTCCTTCTGTTCTCCAGGCTCAAATGGCTGCACCCCTGTGCTTGGCTAAGCCAAGCTTCCCTCCTTTTTCTCCTGAGTGGAGGAATTCAATGTGTTGGGCAAGAAGAGGCCTGGGGGAAGGCAGTACACTCTTTTTTGGGGTATTGTCACTGTCTCAACCTTGTAGTGCTCCCCAGGGCCTCTTGGGGCCATGTCACCCTTAGCTGAGCACACTCCAGGCTCAGGAGTGGTTCTCTATGTATAAGAAGGCACGAAGATGCTGACTTAGGGATTTCCCCCAAGCTTTGTATTACAGTGAGGTTTTCCTGTTCTGGTGTCCCTAAATCCCAGTGCCAGAAAATTGTTTTTAATGGGTACTTTTTAAAAAAGAGAATTTGATTATTTTTGCCTCTTTTTTATGACTTAACACCAATATCTATGTTTAATTCTTTAATGGTATCTATTATGGGGGACTCTAAAGCCTGTTTTTCATGCTACTTAATCTTACTGTTTCATCTCATATTGGGTATTAGGCCTCACAGCATCTTGTAAATCAGATTAGATAGAAACAAATATGAAGATGAAAATGTCCTGGATTTCAGTCTTGTTCTGCCTTAAACTTAATTTATAAATCTGTTCTTGTTAATAGCATAGATGTTGACTGCTCTGTATTTTAATTATATTAACTTAGTATTGTTTATCTACATTTAAAGCAGAAACTATCAAATCCCAAAAGGAGCTAAACATTGTCATGTGTGAAATTTATAATTTATTTAATGATAAATTTTCTTTGACCTTAACCTGAGCTTCTGACTGCAGTTTTATCTGTTTTTACACCAGCTCTGATTAGTAACTCAGCTTGTCATTTGTATAATAGTGCTTCTTGAAAGAAGTCAGGTAATAAATCAATTTCTTTGCATACAAAGAAATAGATAAAATGTTTCTTTAGCACAGAAGGTGTTTATTTTAAGAATGTATGCATATTGCCCTTGGTATATCTCATCCTTTGCTTTAGCGCCCCTCCCGAAAGCCAAGTGAAACTGTTCTGAATCCGATTTTTAAAACTAATTTATTTGAGGAAACTGGTGGGAGAAATGTGCTCAGAGATAAAGCCATTTCAGTATTTTAGTATGATTAAATGCAGAATAATTAAAGCATAATTCAGGTAATTTTCAAAGTTAGTGTTATAAATAAAGTAGCCAAATTTTAATAATAATGGTTTATTATGAAAATCATTAAAAATATTTTAATAAGCCACGATAATAAATTTGGGCAGCATCGAGCCCGGGGGTCGATGTGGGGTGAGCTACCAGGAACCAGCGTTAAGCATAGACCCTGACAGTCCCCCAACATAGGGAGTTTTGGGTACAATTTCATACTGTTACAAGTGGGGGTAGGTACAATAGGTTTTTCGGGTTTAAGCGTTTCCTTATACAAATTCATAGCTTGGGGATCACATGAATGTTTGGAAAAGTCCTTTGGTGAATTGGAGGGGAAGCTGATCATATCTCGGGGATGATGGGGTCCAGGTGTCCTTTTTGTCCCTGGGATCTGTATTCTCGGAAGTTCGGAAGTTCGTTTCTGTCCATGAATGTCAATGAGATGATACTTTAGGTTTCCAGGAAAGTCCCCTTCTCTTTTGTGTTGAGGTGAAACTTTCATTGCCGATGGGCACATCTTTTCAGAGTCCATGAAAAGCGCCTCATCTCTGAGGAGCAGGCGTTTTTCAGAGATGGCTGGCTATTTGTTTGCATCTGTATGTGAGCCGCTGTTGGTGAACAAAGCCTTTTTTGCTAGGTTAATTTTCTTTTAGTTGCAAAGGGTTTTTGGGAAGATGGGTGTCTCCTTTTCCTTAACACGAGTTGCTATATTCTATATACTACAACTATCACGAATCATCCCATAATACTATATTCTACAGCTAACATGAATTATCCATAATATTTACCACAGTTAGATTGTCCAAGTTTGCAAAATGTGTTTAAACTCTAGCCCTTCAAGCAGAGGATTGTGAGGGTTTTAAGTAAGATGACATATCAATGTCCCAGCTGGATCCATAATTGAGTTGCTTTTAGGTCTGCCTGTCACAGACGAACAAGCAGATAAATGGTGTGAATTTCTAAGTAATATTCACAATATCAGCTGCCAGGGATGTTGCTTCTAAATACAGAATCTGCTTGAGTGTGATGCCTCCCCTGAAGGAGGGGGGCCTAAGAGCCCCTGTTTGCAAGATGCTCAGTCAAAGTGAAGGTGTGACACCTTCAGGGCATTGACACTTCAGGAGGTGGAGATGGGGGTTTCTGTCATCTGGGAACCTTAGCTGCAGTCTGTTAACAAAAAAAAACCCCTCACAGGAAGGGGAAGAAAAACAAAGGCCTGCTGGTGCTGTGTCTGCTTTAATTTGCTAAGATATTAGACCTTCCCTGGTGGCAAAAAAAAACATCCTTGAAATCTGTGATCTGACCTAATGCTTCATCTCATTTAGGATTTAGGTCAGTCTTGAAAAGTGATGTGAGGTGGGGGGTAGTGGTTTTTGTGGTGGTGGTTTTTTTTTTTTTTTTCCCCGTGCTGATTTTTATCACTCCCTTGACCTGTTTTCTATGGAGAAGGCTTCTGGACTGGGAGATGGGAAGCATAGGCTTGCTGAACTCGGTGGAAAGACCCAGGCAGAGCTCAGTGTGTGTGAGGTGCTGAGAGAGGGCAAACCGTGCCAGGGACCCGATGAGCCAAATCTCTGCCTGCTGCTTGGAGCTCCCATGCTGGAGGGCTCTGCTCTCCAAACCAGCTGCTTCTTGTGTCTCTTCTCCCCGCTGAGAGCCCAGACATCTGAGCCTCCCTCTCACACAGCAGTTATAAGGAATAGAAACCTTTAATAGGCAATGGCAGAACAAAGAGCTGCTAGGGGCAGGGAAGAAGAGGAAAGGGACAGGGAGGTGAAGGATTTACTTGCTTATCATCCTTGGTAGGATGCTGCTGTGTGAAGTTTAGATGGCAAGTGCACAGATTTGATAAAAACATGGGCAGGAAATCTGTTCCTTTTAAATGCCTTTATAAGAATCAGCGTGGGGTTGGGGGCCCGGCGGGTTGCGCTCACGCCGCCGCTGCTCCCAGATGCGACACGGAGGAGGAGGAGGATATTCGGCTTTGTCCGCTGGGGTGCAGTGCAGGCTAGAGCCGGGGCTTCGTCCTCATGGGAGTGGCAAGGAAGCTCGTCGTGTGCTCGAAGGTCTAGGGGTCTCAGACTCTGGATGATGTCCTTGAAAGTCACGGCGAGGGATGAAAACTGTCCAACATGGAAAGAGGGGTAGCTACTCTCCCACAGTCTATCCATATTAATCTGGGCAGTTTTTGGTGTTTTAATTTTGGTAGAATTCCCTTTTGTTTTGGGAACTCTTTCTCCCAGCAGGTACTGGGCTTTTCCGATTTGGATATTTGCCACATTCCTCCTCCTCTAGCCCCCGGGTCGGCATTCCAGGGAGATAGCAGGGCAGGGCTAGGGCAACAAAAGAAACAGAAGAAACAAAAAAAACCAACCCCGACAGGAAATAAAACAGAGTCACAGGTGGTTAATACAGAGAACAATTCTCAACAAGGAACACTGAACTTATAACAGCTTTTAACCAATTTTTAACAGCTTAAACTCATTCATAACAATCAGTTTGGGAGCAATTTCTTGACTCCCAAGCTACTATTTCTCTTTTTCAGACACACACATTGCATATATCTGATATTTTCAAAGAACCTCTGATGCTAGAAAAGCAGACAGAATCATTTGCTCACCATTGTACTCTGCTGAACACTTCTCCCCTCTCATTCCTTTTAACTGCTGTTTGCACGGAGCACAGCCTCCACAGCAGTATTCATGAAAAACTTCTGTACTCTGCATTTTTAACAGAAAACATTTGGGATGAATTTGTCTTAAAGAAAACTGCTGACCAAAGAGATTTTCTGCTAAGTTATTGGGAGACTTTTGGGATAATTCACAGAAGGCTGCAAGGCACTAAAAAATAAAATCTTCTAGTCATTTTCCTTTCTAATTTTTAAAAAACCGATTGGTTTTATGTTTCGTGGAATGGCTTAATGATTCATAGAAACATAGAATGGTTTGGGTTGGAAGGGGGCCTGGAAGATCATCTAGATCTAACATGCCCATGGAACTGCCATTAGCTAAAGTGAGTCAAATATTTGTTGGAAATTACTGATATTTTTCTCTGATATTAATTATAATGGCTACATAAAAGGAGAGTGCAAAAAATAAAGATATTTTAGGGATGAAATAAAAAAGGGTATTTAGTTGATATCTATGTCACCCACACCACACAGGACTAAATAGCACAGTTTAGGGCTGTTTTGTGCCTTGAACAAGTCTGTCCTTCTGAGCCTGAAGGCAGCATGAGCATGGTATTGTTATAAACGAAATAGCCAATTCTTAATAATAATAATGATTTATTATGACGACAATTAGGAAATTTAATTCAGCCACAATAATCAATTTGGCAATAACCAATTAATGCATCACCGAGCCC
>VYZR01094067.1:0-12636 GCA_013400675.1 Oxylabes madagascariensis
AGTTTCTTAAATGGCTGTAATATCTTTCGTATGCATTGAAGTTTTACAAATGAGCACAGAGAGAGAGGAGATCATAACTCTTTACTTATTTCTTTTTTATTGAGAATAAACTTGGAGTGGGAATAAATTAGCTCTAGTTTTTGCTTACTAGTTTTTATTTTTTTGTTTGCCAAATTATGGGCATATACCAAATCAGTGCCTATATTTAAAGGGTGGGAGAAAAGGAAGTTGGGCAAACTAATCTAATTTTCTGGCCTGAAATAATGCTGAAAAATGAAATAATTCAAGTTTCTATGTGAAAACAAGAACATCAAAACTAATCAAAAGAGGCTCATCCAAAGCAAGGAAGGCGCAGACAGGGTGAATTTAAAAAAAAAAAAAAAAAAGATGTTGGCTACCTAATCTGAGCCGTGCTTTTGTCAAACAGTCTCAGATGACATCCTTCTAAATAACAAAAGAAAATCACAGTCCAGACTAAAATATTTCATTTTATATTATTTATTCCATTTCCAGATTAATGATGATCTGGGGATAGCATGATTACATTGGAAGACAGGATTAGAAATCAAAATGGTCAGATACACTGGAAAAATGGTAAAAAGAAGAGAAAGCACAGGTAAAAATCAACCAAAAAAGCACAAAAAGGATAAAGGTCAATATTTCTTTGTGGTAAAACCACTGTCATCTGTAGTAGATCACCTGCAGCTGTGCAGATTTCCTGTCCTCAAGGTACAGGTGAAATGATCAATTTTCTTTTTGCTTTGCAGCAGAGAGATTTAATCAAATGAGTTTCCAAGGTCTTTTCCAAAAATACCTTTAAAATAGGTCTACGGTGAAGATACCAGAGATATTTAACAAATGAAGGTTGGGCACTCACTGAACATGCAGAGGTGTGAATTCAGTCCAGTGGGGAGGAAGAAAGAGCTGAAAAGAAATTTTTAATCCTGACATTGTCTTGCCACTTCTACTTTCAATACCTGTACTGGTCTAGACATCCACCACTGGGTGCTTTTGGTGATTCAAGTAATGAATAACTGAGAATGCTTTTACTTGTCAAATCAATGTGGCCATTGAGAGACATCATTTTCAGCACTGTAAGAAATTATTTACACCCACCAAGTCTAGTTTGATTAGATCCTGCATTAGCAAAATGATGGTCTATGTTTTTACTCTATTTCAAAATGTCAAAATAATATGATTGGCTTTACTTAAAATTATCTCTCACCCTTGTTGAAGAAAATTTAATCACTTGGGAAAAGTGTGGATTAAAAATTAATCTGCATTATGAGCTTTTCTCTGGGAAAAAATTTCCCAGATGTACACTTGTGTGTTTCCTAAATATTCACTATATGTTGAACAATTGTTACTGGAATTGGCCAGACTTGAAGTAGAAGGTCAAGTAGAGCAAAAGAGGTATCACTCATCCTTCTGCATCAGCTATATGATGCCAATATATCATGGCATCCTCTGTGAAAGAAGCTTTTCTATGTTACAACAGTCAGGGAATAGGATGGAAGGGAATCTCTGGGATCAGCAGATCCAAATGCTTTCCAAGAGCTGGGAGATATAACCTACAATATTTTTCCTAAAGAAATCTGATTTAATCCCACCAGAATTTATAGTCTTAAATTCTACGTTTTCGATTGCAGAGCTGTGTTCCTGTCTTATCCAAGCAACTTTTAATTGTTGTACTGATTTCATTTATCATGTTGCACTTTTTTCACATTATTTTCCTTCCATATTTCTAAGAGAACTGCTGTTAGCTAAAGAACCCAAGCACTTTGGCAGGGATTTTCCCTCCTTTACTGTAGCAGTGGCTTTTATGGGCAGCTATTCCAAACTTAACACATGTAGTTCTAACATGAATGATCAGAATATAATTGTTACTTTAAATTATGACTGGTCTGTGTGTCTTTTACCCGTAAAAAGTATTTATGATGCCCATTCTAATAAAGGCAGCTATCATGGTAAGCATTAATTTCTAGTCATATTTACAAAGACCAAACTTACCAGAAGTAAAACATCTTGCCCAGTCTTGTCCAGTGAATGTTTTATAGTGTTGTGAGCTGGTTCGTTTCAAAAATTTAGTAAGGAGCTCCATAGTCCTCTTTGGATTTGAGTGCAAGGAGGTCTCTTGAGTCTCACAAATCACTTCACAAATCACTGGTAGCTGCTGACTTTGTTTTTGTTACTCTACTCATTATTTCCAGTTTCAAATTATGTCTCTCTTGGCTTTAAATCTTTAAACTTTCCCACTCTCTAATTTACCCTTGCTGTGTAATTGCCTAACTTTCGGGGGGAAGAGGGGTGTTGGTTATTTGTTTTATTGTTTGTTTGGATTTTTTTCCCCTTCAAGATTGTTTAGTGTTGTCTTTTTCCAGATGAGCTGTGTTTAACTTCTGGGAATCGCTTCTTTATCACTGTGCTTCCTGATAACCAAGAGCCTGAGCTTATCTCAATCAGTTCTTTCCTTTTTATTCCTTGTGTCCTACCTATTTATTCTTTGTGTTTTCTGGAGATAGTTATTCACCTGAAGTGGCATAGAATCCTTTTCTTTCCCTAAACTCTTAGCTGCATTTCATTCACGACAGGTTTAACAGCTTCTGTTTAAAAGAAATTCCAAATTTCACTCACAATCAGGAGGTTGCTGAACTCTCCTACCCAGTTGTCTTCTTCATAAATAAGTTCCTTCATTAAATACTTTTCATTTCTCAAGATCTTTAAAGACTGAGATCTTCTCATGCAAAATTACTTCTGCTAAATTTACAAATTTAAACAAAATCAGCTTCTGATCTGTCAGAACATAGGTCTGTAAATGGAGCTTATGTTAGAGCTCCTGGACCATCAAAGCAGGGCAGTAAGTGGAGCAAGAGATTGGCTGCGTTGGCGTCTTGGCTACTTGGGTTTTATTTCAGAGGTATCAAAACATGGCTCCTGCTTCTCACCCCAGAATTAGAAGTCACAGATAATATGCACATGGAGCTAAATGAAGCTGTGACATGTTCTGGTTTTGTTTTAAAAGACAAAAAACTCTGTAAAGTTTCCAGGTTGTCATGGTATGCCATGGGCTGTATGGTGAGGTGTTCACCCGTAGAGCGGCAGTTCAAAGGGATAAATCTTCTGAGATAACAAAACCAGACTGTGTCCTGTTGTTATCACAATGACCAGCAGCCAGCACTCGGGGACTGTCAGCAGGGCCACGTGTTTGTTCTCACTGCTTTTGTTTGTTTCTCACTGGTGGCTAACTTTAACTCGGGACATCTAGGTAAATTGCATGCTCTTGGCCTTAAAAAGCAAGCAGGAAATTTCCTAAGCCAGGAGTTTGGGGGGGATGGTTATGTAGAGAGAATCAGCAAGTGGAGAACAAGTAAAATTTTCAGGCGTGAACTTAGAAAAACTACTCCTGAAGCGAAGTGCCAACTATTCCAGTACCACACACCTGCTCTTGGTGGCAAAAGCACCAGCCCTCGAGACTGAGCTGATACGAGCGGGGATGGAGCTCTCGGGGCTCTGTCCAGCGCTCCTGTGCCAGACGCAGCTGGCGGGGGCAGGTGTGGGGGTCCGGCCCCCTCCCCTCCGGCCTCATCCTTGGGACCAGAACCTTTGAGAGCCCCCGTGTGCTGTCCCAGGGAGAGCTTTTACTGCCAAGGGTCCATCCCACGGCGCAATTCCCGGAGGTTGGGGAGGTGCGGGCGAACCTCAGGAATGCGCAGAACCTCCTCTGGGACCAGCTCTACCTGCACCGCTGCCTCTCCGAAACCCTCAGTCCCTTCAGCAGCCCCCGATCCCCACTCCCTCCTTTTCTCTCTTTCCTGGCATCCCGTCTTCCCGGCCCCCTCCCTCCCTTCCTCTCCCCATCCCCTCACAGGCCCGGAGACACCGGCCCCTCCTCCGGCTCTCTTCGCTGTAAATCCGCTCCTGCCGCTGGGCAGGGGCTTTTCGCTCCCCTCTCGCTCTGCCCTAGCACGTTTATTTAGGCGCGGTTAATTATCGTCTGGTTCTTACTTTTTTGTAGGGGAAATTCAGTGCGGTTCTCTTGGATTTCCTGTTGCGGCGGAGGGGGAGAAAATCCCAACCTACTCTGCTTTTATTCCCCCTTTTTTGCCCCCTCTCCGCAGAAGGGTGGGTGCGAGCAACGTGGAGCCCGGGCCCCGCTGGCACTGGCCGGGTAGGCTGGGGAGGACAGGGATTTTCTGCGGCTGAAGTCTCTCCCCGCCCGGGAGCCGAGCCGCGCCCGCTGAGGGCAGCGCGGCACCGGCGCTGCCGCCCGCGGCTGCCCGCCCGCTTCCCCCGGGATAGCCACAGCATGGGCAGGCGGCGGCGGCTGTGGGCGCAGCGCTGCTGCTTCTTCTCCTTGTGGCTGGGCTGCCTGGCGCTGTGTGCGCAGGGAGCGACCGGGAGACAGCAGCAGCGACAGCAGCAGCAGCAGCAGCAGCATCGGCCGGCGCCCCGCGCTCCCTCAGGAGCGGGCGGCCCCTTGGCCGCCACCGCCGCGCACCGCGAGGACCGGGCCGGGAGCGCCGCCGGCCGGGTCCGCAGGCGAGGACTGCAGGACGCGCTCCGAGGGTAGGGACAAGGCTGAAACCCTCTTCCGCGCCCCCTGTTTGCTCCCCAGGGCATCTCCCCAGCCACAGCCCCTTGCCGGTGGTCTCCGTGTGTGCCCCCGGTGTCGCTCCCCTTCCCGCCTCTTTGTATGGCTGACGACTCGGGCTTCGCTAAGCTGGGAGTTTGGTCCTTGCCTGTGGAATCTGGCTTCCTAATTAGTGCTATTTAATGAAAAGCAGACATTGTGCGGGGCCTACGTTACAACTAACGAATTGACCCGATTGGGCTGCTTGGTCCAGCGTGTTGCGATACTGAGGTATTTTGACGCTCACTTGCGAGGGTTTCTGCAAAGAAATGATGCAAAGCCGGTTTGGTTTTCTTCTGACGTTTCGGGGACTTCTTGGTATTTCGAGTTAGTTTATGTACCCTTAGGAGCAGGCATCCTTTCTGTCTTGTGTTAGATGACAGCAAGAAGCCTGTTTTTATGGCAACGCTTCTCAGACTTTGAATGAAAGCACAGTCAAAGTCATCCCTTCCATATCCTCAGTTGTTGCAACAAGGATGAATGTGGTCTGCTCTTGCCTCATCTACCTCTCCTCTTTATACTAATCAGTTGAACTATTTCAAAAAGCGTTGGAGAAAGATTTTGTTCCTTTGAGTAGGACTTTATTTGTAGACAACTTTGCTATGCACTTTTTGTTTGTTTTATGCATCTGGATTCTTCCCGTGTATGTAAAACATTAAATTGTCTTTAGAGTGTTTCATTTTCCCATACACATTTATTGATTTGTCTCTGTCACAGGCCAAATGTGTGTGGTTCTAGATTTCGCTCCTACTGTTGCCCTGGATGGAAGACACTTCCGGGAGGAAACCAGTGCATTGTTCGTAAGTGTCTGACTGCTTCTACTGTTGAAGGGGTAACAATAAAAGTAAATATTCTTCTATGAGTCACTGTTCCATTCAGTGTGAGAAAAGCCAGTTCAGTTCTCTGTTGCACCTTATTTTTAAAAATAAGGAAAAGGAAAAAAAAACAAGATGGATTTACAGGTCCATCATGTTCCTTGTAACTGAACGGCTGCCCAGTGACCTGGGTATGTTCACAGATGTGTCTCTACCTGGTTTTCAAAGAAAACCCATGACAGCAAAGAAAAAAAGAAAAAAAAAACTTTGTCAAATCAAATACTGAACTGTAGTAACAGGAAAAAAAAAGGTAAAAGGTCTCGAGGTAAGGAATTCAGATCTTGAAGTTCTCTGAAACTTGAAATTGCACTCAAATAGGAAGCTTCTTTACATCAGGAATGCCTACTCTCTTGTCTGTTATTTTTAGTTGTGTTTTGATAGCTGTCAGGCATGTGGACTGGCTACTGGCTGGTCATACTGTGCTGACAGATGTGACTTTTGACATACATGGCATAGCAAAAAAAGAAAAAAGTTCTGTGTGTGGGGAACGTGCTCAATACTCTGGTGGGCTGATGTCTTAGGGGATATTTACCATGAAACAGAAAATGAAGTTTAACTTTCTGTTAGGTAACAGCTGATAGTAGACACATGCTTCCTTCAGACCTTAAATTTTTAGTCTGTTGCCATTTATTCTAGCCTGTCACTGTCTGTTTTTTTAATAAGTATGCTCAGCTTCAGAATTCAGGTTCAAGAACATAGTGCTCTTTGTGTAAGCAGTGGAGGTTTTTGTAATACTCCATTTGATAAACTGCAGGCATGCAGGATGAAACTGGGGAAGGATGATAAGCCAAGGTCTGCCAAACTTTTGACCTGTGGTGGCTTTTTTTTTATGATTCCAGGCCTTGTTCACATCTATTGGTTTTACATGATTAAACTTGATTAGCTAATATTGGGGATAACTGTGGCATGTATCACTTGTTTTCACATAAAGCTGATCC
This sequence comes from Oxylabes madagascariensis, assembly GCA_013400675.1. Taxonomy (NCBI): domain Eukaryota; kingdom Metazoa; phylum Chordata; class Aves; order Passeriformes; family Timaliidae; genus Oxylabes; species Oxylabes madagascariensis. Next base: position 6,444 of record VYZR01094067.1, read on the forward strand.
AGAGTTTCCCAGCAAAGGATAATGGTGCCATTCAGAGGAATATCCTTTTACTAATGTCCCTGTGGAGTAAAAGGACTTTCTCAAAACATTCTGTTAACATTTATCAACTTTTTCAATACTGGCTTACTTTAATGTAAAGTAGAGTTTTTAAGAAGGGCTTAGGCTGCCTATTATGCTGTTGATAGGCTTTTCAGATTCAGCTGTGTGCCTGCCTCAAATGTGGTATGGGGCTTTCAGCAATCCTTATAAGATAGCCTTTAAATTGTGACTTTCAGTGCCTCTTAAAGGCCTTGGTCCCAGGTCTGCCCACACCCAGAGTAATCTTTGATTTATTTTTAGTTGTTATGCACAAAGGACGTCTTTTAGCTCCTGCCTACTTACTGTACTCTAATTGCAGCTTTCTAACGTGTTTGGATGGTGAATGATTTTGGCAGACCAGTATTGTCTGTAACACTTCTCTGTTTCTGCTTTTGTTGAAGGCTTAAGTGTACAGATTTCTATGCTCACATTTAATGTCTGTGGAGATAACATTCCCTTTAGCTAGAGTTCTTCACCTAGAAAAGTCCTCCTGCACAGGATGCTGGATAAGCTATCAAACTTCTTATTGGGGATGTGCTGGTTATAATTGATGCATATTGTAACTGGTGATTTTAAAGGAGTATTTCATGAGGAGAAATCTATGAGCCAGTGGTGGGTCAAAAAGAAAACATGCTGACCCTGACAGTGTTTCAAGATGATGATGTGGTGGTGGCTGTTGGTGGTCTGTGGCACATTTATGGTTAAAAGTGATCTTTTATCTAAAAAACCAAAGGTCTGCTTACTTTTACTCTTTTATTATGCAGTATAAACTTTTCTGGTGAAAGCATATTTAGGATGTGCCTTAAGGTCTAGGGCTTCCAGTTGGTAAAAAAATTACTTCCTAATAGATAATAAACTTAACAAAATGGACTAAATGTAAACATTACTTTATCAGGAGATTCACGTGTGTTGTATAAAGATCAACTGAACAGGAATATATGGAAACAACCCTGTTTCCTGTGCTTGTCAAGAGCTCTAAATCCAAGTCCTATTTCTCACTTTTACTTCTGCTCTTGGAAAAAGTATTTTAAGTCAGTCCATGGTGTGTCTCTAATTTCAGCTAAATACAAAAAATCCCACTTTGACTCTTTGACCTCTCATACCTTCACATTTGGGACATAATTGTAGCAGAATTTAATGATAAATGTAGACGATGCATTTTGCATCTTTTTGATTGCGCAAAGGGTGGTTTGGCACGTGATCTCCTCATGGTATTTGTTCCATTGCAGTCCTTCAGTGGAGATGTGCTGCCATATTATTTGGTTCTCACAAAGCTCTAGGCCTATTTACAAAGAAATTGTGATTCTTGGGTTTTTTTGTTGGTGGTGTTTGTTTGTTTTTGACTTTTTTTTGCTATACAAGTTGTCTGTTGCACAATATATGTCTTTTTGAAGTCCTCTTGCATTGTGCTATAGTGGCTCTTACTACTTCAGGCTGTATATTGATTCATTTGCTACTCTAGCAGATTAATTTGATGTATTAATTTGGATATGCTTTAGAATCTTTTAGACTTTTAGCTCTTCTTTTTTTTTTGTGGTTCTGTCACTCCTTTCTTCATTGGAGCTGTGCTGGATGGTGAGTGAGAAGGGAAAGCAGGACTTTGAGTCATCGGGGGATGGTGCAAGGTCGGGCATGTGACACACATATATGGGGCAGACAGGCTTTCCTGGGGTTTTTATGGTTAGTTTTCAAATAAAATTGTGGGAGGTACCTGTGTACAGAAAATGGTATTTAGGGAAGCACCACAAAATCTGCAAAGTCCAGCATTTGAGCACTGACTTCCCACAAAACTGCTTTGGGTAAAGGGCGGATAACCTTAGGAGAAGAAAAAAACAAACCCCTAAAGTGCCTTTAAAATGGCGATTATAAGAGTGAAGCCCATACCATAAATTGGCATTATTTATCTTCCTTCAAATCTTGGATTCTTCATAATGTTTTTTCACAGGTCTTGTGGTCTACAGGATGTATTTTTAATAATTTTACATTGCTTGCATAATTGGCTGGTATTTCTAATTGGGGAAAGAGTTGATTACCTGGTTTCAATGGTCAGGTCAGTGTTTGAATATGCCTGATTTAATTCTGATTGTCTTCAAATTTGTCGAGATTATGCCATAATTCAGTTTGCTTTGTTGGACTTAAAATTACCTTTGCATGTGTAATAGCTGTCGCAGTGAAGTGAGTTTTTGAGTGTTGATTTTTTTTTCCTGGGTGTTTGAGACTCAGGTTGCTGTTAGAGCCTGTCACTCCCTTTCTATGTTCTTCCTCAGCAATTTGCAGAAATAGCTGTGGTGATGGATTTTGTTCCCGTCCCAACATGTGCACTTGTGCCAGCGGGCAGATATCACCCACATGTGGATCAAGACTTGGTAAGATCTTACCGTGTTTTCATTAGAGATTTCATTGAAAGTCATTTTTTTCAAGTTTCTATGACAAAAATGTCAACCTCCTTAAAAATAAACTTCTCATTACTGCATACGCAAATGTAAATTACACTTAGATAAAATACCTCAAGTTCATGATCAGGTTTATTAAACCACACATGCCTGTTTATTCTGTATGACAAATTTAAATAAAATGTGCTTAAAAAGAGAAGCAAGTTTACAAACGAACGTGTGTGGTACTTATATTTCCACTGAGTCCATTTTGGTAAGAAATTCCCAGTGTACAGTCTCCAATGCAATTAAAAGTTCTGAGTTACTACATAATAGTCATGGAAAACTCGAGTAAACATCTCCATGAGTGTACACTTAAAATATATAGGCTAGATGGTACAAAGCTCATAAGTCAAATCCTATTTTAAAGACTATGAAAGGTTTTCCATTCCTTTGTGGTGTTTTTGGCTGATTTTGGGTGTCTCTGTGCAGCACAGCAGTGCAGCATCAGCTGCAGGAACGGCGGGACCTGTGTGGATGAGCAGTGCCAGTGCCAGAAGGGCTTCTCTGGTGCTCACTGTGAGCAGCGTAAGTCACAGCCAGTTTGCTGGAAGTGCAGTGAAGCGCCTGAGAGAAATGCTTGTTTTGGGGTACGGAGTTCAGCTGGCAGTCATTTAATGCATGAAGTGCTTTTGTATTCTCTAAAATTCAACTTACAAATTGGATTCACTGGGCAGTTTTGGGACACCCTTGGGGAGCGATGTTACTCTGCATCCCACTCTTCATACCAGATGTTTACTAGTTTTTCATCCTCTTTAACAAAGTTTTCTCTACCTCATAATAGTCTCACTGCTGGATTGAAGCATGTTTTTCTGTTTTCTACTTAGTCTAAGGAAAAAAGTATTGAATATGGTTCAAGCTATTGGATAATTTTTGGGTTGGCAGACAAGCTAGAAAGTGAATTATTTGCCCAGCTTTACCTATGACAGCACAGTGTTTACAAGCTGTAGCAATTTAGCAAACAATAAAAGTCCCTAAAGGCCGCAGGGATGAAGAAAGACTCTAAGTGTATTCTGAGCCCAGCTGACTACTAATTAGGAGAGAAATTGCATAAAACACTCTGAAAGAAGTAGATACAAACAGAGGGCAGCTATGCAAAAACCAGATGGACTGAACATTGTGGAAAACAGTCTTGTTCTCGCTTTAACTGGATAAAACTCCCTAAATTTTAGCAAATAGTTGTAATCCTAAACTGTGACCCTAGAAACAATGAAATTTTATATTAAGGGTTGCTGGTCCCTTCCTGCTTTTGTTAAAATACTGAGTCAACACCTGAATGCTCTCAGATGAGGCAAATTTCCAGTGAATAAATAAAAAGATGATTGAATTTTCGAGTGGTGACCCTGAAACAATCCAGAAGAGCTGAACAAACTCTGGAAATTGGTTTCAGTGTATCAGGTAGTAAAAATTTCAAGCAGGATTATGAATATATGTCTTCTAGACAGTCTTAAAAATGTAAGTATGTTTTTATTTCTATTTAGAAAAATTTAATTGTATATAATGAAGTTAATTTGCTGAAGTATCATTGTCCAGTAATTCAGTAATGTAACAAATGCAGCAAAATATCTTCATTTTATGGGTGCGTTCTCAGGAAAAGATGATTCTGTTTGGTGGTTCTTGGTAAGAAGTAAGGCTTTATCACATTTCCACAGAACTCCACATAGTAGAGAGCATAAAATTTACTCCACAGAGTGTATTTTATGCTCTCTACTATGATAGAGGAGTCATGTGTACCTTTTTTCAGTTTGAAATTATTACCTTCTCTAGGTTTCTGAGGTTCTTCTGCCCTGGATACTCAAATGTATTACAAATGCCACGTCCATACTGAGGAGACATGTTTAGGAAGGCAGCCTAATAGATTTTGAGACCAAAATTTTAAAATTTTTAAAATTTTGTGACTGTCCTGTGAGCTGAAATGTTTTGATTTGGAACATGTGCTAATTTTGGACAATTTTAAAGCAAAAATCTGAAGCAATGAGTCAGAAAATAACTAAAATGAGTTAGTTAAGGCAGTCTTTTAATGGTGTTTTTCAGCCTCTCTGGAGAACTGTCTTCCTTTTGAATTGAGAAAATTCAGTGGTCTGGCGAGAAGCTTTGTTCTTCATTCAGACCATTGGTAAAGAGTATGAGTGGGTGCTCTGAAGTCCCATGACAGTGAAATATCTTTTTCATTTAAATGTACTGTGGATTTATAACCCTTTCACCCCACCCAGCTTCCTCCCTCACCACAAAAGACATTTTTTTGTTGGGATCTTTTAAGAAACACAGTTTTCCAGGTACTTAAAAAGATGAGTTAAGTGTGTAATTCTTCTCTCTTGCCTCTAAACATCACTCCTTCTTCCAGCAGCATCAACTCTGAGAGATGATTATCTGTCTCTTGGACTCCTTTCTCTTCTTGAAACGTTTGTTCCTCTTGTGACTGAACAACGCAATTTAATATGCCCAAAACGCCTTTCAAAATAGTTGAGGTTTGATAGATAGCTAACTGCAGTGAGGGATAGTAAGTTCTTATACAATTCTTATGTTATGAGTGACTAAAGCTGCACAGCTGATTAAAATACACTGAAGTTGAACATCTGCTATTAATCTGTGCTGAATCTGTGCTGAGCAGCTGTTTGCCGTTAGCATCTGCAGGTACTGATGGAATTTGCTTTGCACAGCCATTGCTGGTGGAGGTGGTTAGGAGGGAGATCAGCTCCATCTTTAGGCCCAGAAAGACTTAGAGCACTGGGAGAAAAAAGAATATTTTTTAAATGGTGCATATGTTAATCTTGGAAATATCATTGCCATGACATTATTAAACTTTTTGTCTGTTTGTTTTGTTAATTGAAGCTGTCTGTGAGAGTGGCTGTCAGAATGGAGGACGATGTGTTGGACCGAGTCGCTGTGCTTGTGTCTATGGCTTCACTGGCCCTCAGTGCCAAAGAGGTAAAAGAAATTTAAGGAAGGAAACTATGAGCAGCTGTATACAAAAAATGTTGTGTGTACATGTTTTATGCTGTGTATTTTCAGCCAGTAAACTTCCAGTAAATATTGTTTGTAATTTTAGAAAGTGTCTTCCTTTTTTTTTTTCGTTTGGCAGATGCATGAAAAATTGTACAAAGTCTGATTGTTAGGAATTTCAGGTCATTTAGGCTGTGTATTTTGTTCATATAATAGTTAAAAGATAGCTGTCTTTTGCTCTCTGTTACATGAAATAACAGTCCAGCAAAATTGCTGGTAGTGTTAGGATAAGTCTAGATAACTGAAGGAGTTTTTTTCTGTGTAACACATCTTTCATAAGAGGAACTTGGGAAGTAATTTGCTCTGGTTAGTTAGGAGTAAGTCAGAGAAGGACTGAAAAAATAACCAATTATCATAGTACAGGAATCAGTTCCTAAACTCATTCTTACTCCGGAATGCATCTCAGAGATGGCTTCAGAAGGGAGTCCTGTGGAATTCCCTGTTTCAAATTCAGCTGTGAAATGCCCAGAGCTATGTATAAATTGGGAGAAATACCTTGCGCCTTTCTTATGTTTTTAACTTTTTGTTTAGCATTTGTTAACTATGAAATGGAAATGATTTCCATGGAAGTAAAGGAATTAAAAACCCAAACACTGAAAAAGCAGGAGCTTCTATTTGCTATTCCAGGCTGTTTTATATACCTATTAGGTATCACAAGCATGAGAGGAATGTAAAGGATC
>VYZR01094156.1:0-19780 GCA_013400675.1 Oxylabes madagascariensis
TCCTCTCCTCTCCGAGTCTGTCATTCAGCCTCACATTTGAAATCCTTGGATTCTTCCTAAAGCTGGTTGAGAGCAGTGCTGCCATGGTGTGGGATGGGTTTGCTTTAATGCTGAGGGGGAGGCTTGTAGGCTGGATACATCTTTATATCAGCTACCAGTCAGTGTTGGCATCCCTTGCATCCAGGGATATTCCAGCCTTTTCTTCTCCGGCTCCCTGCCCTTTCCAAGGCTCTGTAGGGATGATGGCCCTGTCCCATTCCCCCAGGCCGCTTAGCCAGAACAAGCCCTGGGTCTGTATTCCTCACCCTGAGGTTATTTGGGGAAAAATATGCTCCCAGGAGTATCCTGTAGGCAGCAGCTCTAGATTCCCAGGATCTGCCAGCAGGCAGGGATGGGGCCAGGTGTGCTGCTGCAAGGACAGTCTGCTCTTGTGGCTATCAGATGCTTTAGGGGGTGGTTCTTTGAATTGTTGTGAAAGATTTGATTGTTTCTGTTGTTTTTTTTTTAAGTGGCCTCCATCACCGAGGTTTATAGATTTGATTCCTCACCGCCTTTTCCCAGAAGGTGCCATCACACCTGAATAGACCTTTCAAATTCAGCTCCCTTGAAAATAATGGAATTAGGCTGCGGTGTTGTTCCCGTTTAAGAAATCAATCTCTTTTTGAAAACCCCCATGCTTTTAGGGAGAGCAGAACCTGACAGAAGGATCTACCTTCCCTCGACAGAATTCCCCTGGAGACATCTGCTCTTGGTGGGCATCCCTCGATGTTCGCTTCCCTGTTGGGGGGAGATTTGCTGTGATTTTGGAGCTGCCATTTCCTCGAGTAGCTCTGTGCTGTTGCCTCTGTTAGTGTTTAACGCTGATCTCTTTGCACTCTCTCCCTTTATCTTTTATGACATTTATGTCAGGCCGTGGACAAACAGCGATGCGCTCGCGTTTTATTTTCGGCAGCGCTCTCGTGGCGGAGCACAACCACCAGACTGCATTTCACAACCATCCCCTCTGCCAGAGCTGTGAAAACTGCTCCTCTCTTCATTCAGAAGAGCTCATTACTGCTGCTGGGTCCTCCGTGGCCTCTTTCCAGAGCTTCTTAGTCCTTTTAGAGCCAATTCTTTGCTTTTCCTTGTTGGACACCGAGTCGTGGGGATGTCCTCGATGGTTTGTTGATGAGAGGCTGTGGATCCGTGGAAAGCCATGGGTTTCTTCTTGACAGTCCCGAGTGGTGCAATATTGTGTTGGCTGCTTTGCTTCTCTTATTTCCCCCTCTTCGTTCTGCTATATTTTTATATATATAAATTATACATATATATAATAAACAAGGAAGTTTCTGTAGAAAATAAATCGTTGTTGAGAGAGGGCAAAATGACACTAAATTGGCAGCTTTACAGAAGGTATGATGCCTTTGATTGATTAGTTGTCAAAGAAATGTAATGTACTAAACATGATGAAGATTAAGGATGTGAAGATGGTTAAAATTCAAGTTGCATAAGTGTTTGGTGTTAGGTTTAGAGCCTCTTCCAGAATTTTAATTTTGAAAATGCAAAGTATTTGTTTTATGCTATTCCTTAGGAGCCCTCTAGATGTTTTGAAAATTTTGAGTTCTTCAAAAAGCAACAACAACAAACAAAACACAATCTGAAAGTGTTTAGTATTCACAGTTCATGAATTAGATAGAGACACTTTTTTTTTTTTTTTTTGAGATTAATAATGAGCTTCTGAGATGCATTAGACACCAGATAGAGAAACTGAGCACCAGAAATAATAGTAGCATTATCCCGAACGTCGTAATTACTCTCAGGGTCTGATTTTACATTGTAGCTACTGTTCATGAAATAACAGCGGCGTGTTTTGGAAAGGGGCTTTTTACAATGACATGTAGCGATAAAAGAAAAGGGGAATGGCTTCCCACTGCCAGAGGGCAGGGATAGATGGGATATTGGGAAGAAATCCTTCCCTGTGAGGGTGGGGATGCCCTGGCACAGGTTCCCAGAGCAGCTGTGGCTGCCCCTGGAATCCCTGAAAAGTGTCCAGGGTTGGTTGGGCTTGGAGCAATGGGATAGTGGGAGGTGTCCCTGCCTGAGGAATCTTAAAATCCCTTCCTGCTCAAACTGTTCTGTTTGATTCTGACAAGGACCCGCCTCAAACCTGTGCTGCCAACTTCTGCAGCTCCCCTCCTGAAACACTCCAATAAACGTTCTGCTTTCCCTCCTGGGAGCCTTCTCCAGATCTGCACCGACACCACAGTATTGTTCTCAATCATCTCCGCCGCTGCGATGCTGAAGAAGTGAAAAGAATGAAGTGCCCCAGACCTGACAACAGTTCAGCTGGTGACAAATGACTGTCACACTGACCAGTGCAGTCTGCTTGTTTCTATTCCCCTCTCCCTTTCGAGTGATATCGAGCTGGACTGCGAGCTGCAGTCGTCTCTGTGCTCGGTGCCTGCGCCAGCACCTGGGGCTCACCGTGGTCATTGCCACGAGCTGCACTTCAGGAGAGAGAGGGAACACCTTTTCAGACATGTTGGCAGGTGATAGGAACCTTCAGGCTGCTCTGACCACAGTAATTTGTCAAAAGCTGCACCATTTGCAGCGACTTCGCCTCTGAAAGCTGCCCTGGGTTAGCAGAGGTGAGGTGATGACAGCTCTGGTTTTCCTTGCGAAGACAAACTGAGAAGTTTTAGGCAGGAATTTTATTGTTAGACCCTGCCAGTGCCAGCAAGGTTTTGGATTGTCCACAGACACATCTTGCTGTGAAAAGGCACCGCAGGTGAACTTTAAATTTGAGTTTGCTGTGGCTGTATTTTGCTGTTCTGAGCTGTATTTTGCTGTTCTCTTCTGAGTGTGGAGGATGAGGATTTATCTGCAAACCCCCTGCAGCCCTGTCTGGGTGTTTCATGTGCTGCAGACCTCTCACACTGGGGAGAAGCTGGCCGTGGGTGGAGGAACCTGTCCATGGCTCCTGCTTCCAGCTGTGTCACCAGCTGCCACGAAGCCACCTCAGTATTCTCTGCAATCCTTTTCCCCTATCTTTTGCCTTCAAAGCTGGATGTTGATCATCTCTGCCACTTGTGTGGTGGACCCACAGTGACCCCAAACCCTTCCACGTCCCCCAGGGGTGTTTAACCCGTGCAGTCAGACACAGTGATGGCCTTTCACCATCCACAGGGGCAGAATGAGCCAACTGCTGCCTCTGCTGCTGCCTCAGCATGTGATTTGTAGGCAGCCCTTACAGAAGCTCCTCATGTGGTGTCTGGAATGAGTTTGTCAGAGCAGGCTTGAGATGAAAGTCACTAAACTACAATAAATGGGGAGCTCCAAGGTATCGTTTTTAGAACTTCATTTAAGAGCATGGCAGCTCTTTAAACTGATTTCAGTAATGAATAATTAAAGCATAAAGTACAAGAAAAATAAATATTTCATTGAAATACTAAAAAGAAACTATAAAATCTGTTGAAGACAAAGGAAGCTTTATTTTTTCTTCTTCTTTCCCGCAATGTCTTCTCCTCCTACGTGGAGAGCCCTGGTCTGGACAGAAGGAAGCAGGGAAATATGCAATCATCAAACCCCTGTTGGAGAGTACAGATTCCTCCTTACTTTTTAACCACTCTCTTCTGAATTGTCCTTCCTTAGTTAACTTGTGGATATAATGATTTAGGTAATACCCCATTTATTCCTTTCCTGGAAATGTTTGTGGACCTTGCAATCACTGAGGTTGGGAAGTTTCAAAGCTGTTCTAGTGAGAAAAAACTGTGTTCAAGTTCCAGTCCTAAGTTGTGTTCAGCAGGAGTTAAACAGGGACTAAAGCAGATGAATATATGGACTTGTGTTGTGTGTTTGCTATTAAAATTAATAAAACCTTCCTAGAAAATGGCTGATTAAGAACTGAATGTCACTAGGTAGTAAATAAAAAACGAAGCAAGTCCTTAGAGTAATTTCTCCAGATTCACTCTCACCCTCCCCATCTTCTGGACTCTTATAAAACATAACTTTATTTAGAGTCTCTGTGGTTAGAAGTCAGATTAGATATTGGTTGGGGCTGTGTTTATTAATCAAGACTAGTGATTACCTAGGGCTGTTCATTTCCAAGAGGTATTCAAGCAATCCTCACCAAAGCCCAGCAAGGATGAATAGCTAATATGTGTAACTGGTAGATCAAGAACAAGCATTCAAGGTTGATGAAGACCTAATTTCCATTTAAAAACGAAACCAAACCTAATCTGAGGCATTAGAAACAATAAAAGGGGTGCATTAAAGGGTATTTATAGGCAGTGTTGATCTTTAATCTGCATTGAAGTTTCCGAAGCCCCAGGTGAGGGGGACCTGCCTTGTACTTCAGGAAATGACAGCAAAAGCAGATCCAAATGTCACTGCTGACTCTCTGTCCATGACAGAGTCACCTGTGACTGGCCTTCTTCAACACTGGTTTTCCTAAATTTCTTATATTTGAACACAAAACCACTGAGTGATTACACAGCCATCACTCTGCCATCCCTCCCAGGGGCTGTGTGGGTGATGTGCACCGGGTTTCCACAAGACCCAGATCCTGAGATTGTTTCCAGTCTTTTTTCCTCGTGATTGAACTGATTGTGGAGCAAAGCCTTTCACTGATCATTGCAGGATTAGTCACTGTGGCTCTGATGTCAGAGGTTGCTTGGGATTAAATTTAATAGAAGACTTGGCTTTTGCAGCATCTTATTTTTAAGTGCTTGAATCCTTGAGTGGAGCCCTAAATTTGGGTTAAATACAGACTGCATAGAAGGGCTTGGCACTGGACAAGGTGATCTTTTAAAGCCTGCAGAATCTGCAGCACCTTCCAGAGTTGCCCAGGCAGAAAAGGACAGAGAGGACAATTCTTTATATCCAGAGAGATGATGGGCACAGAGCTGGAAGGATGTGAAGGGAATCTTTGGACTCAACCCCTTGGGGAATGTGGCCGTGAGCTCAGGTGCCTGCAGATTTAGGGGGCTGCCACACCCTGGGGGTTCTTGGACCAGGTGAGCCCAGTTCCTCCCCAAATCCTGTCTTAGGCACCGAGCCTTTCTCTCTGTTCAGCCTCTAAACCCGAGTTGCTCCATCACAGCAGTCACCAGGGAGTTCTGGATATTGGCTGGTGCTTGTCAAGCACTTGAAGATTAAATATGCTGCGTTGTGAACAAGTTTTTGCTTTTCTTGTATTGAGCTGGGATACTGAGGTGATGAGCATGGTGTAAATATCTGGAGAGAGAAATGCTGAGCATAATAATTTGTATTGATCTCAAAAGCTAAAAGACCTTTCTACAGCACTCTACTTTCTTGGTGTATATTATGGCCATGTAATAACAGAATTATTATTTCAGCAAAAGAATCAGGAGGAGGAGATTATTATTCTAATAAACTAATTTTGGAAAGAATAATTAATTTGATTCAAGGTGAAAACTAATGGTCTAACTTAGTATGGGATTAACATATTGAACATTTCTTGGCTCTGCAGAAACAGTGGTTTAAAGGCTAATGTTTTGTTTTATTTATAATGACCCTCTGCTTAGAAGATCTTTTAGAGTTTGTTTTTGTTTTGTTTTGTTTTTTCCCTTCCTTTTTTAAAGGCTGGCATTATTAAAAAACAGTGTAAAAACAATGGTCCCTTATCCCTGAGAAAAGCTTTTTATAAATGTGATTTTTTTTTTCCTAAACAAACAAAGCCCCCTAATTATAAAGGATTGCAGCTCTCTGATAGCACTGGTATGATTTAATTTGCCACTTGCTGTCATTATCTGAGTCATTCCCAGGGAAGAAAACACGGAGAGTACTCCTGGATGTGCTGCAGCAGGACTGATACTGCTCCAGTGCACTGTGGTAATGATTCTTTGATGGGTTTGTTCCTTACAGGTTCAGTACACATAATTCATGAAGTGTTTAGAACACGTAAACCCTTTCAATCTAAAGTATCTGAACAATTCTACAGTTACTAGTCCTTCTGCTGTTTTCCAATTTTTATTTATTTTTAAATCTGTCGCTGTGTGAAGTGTGAAACATTTTGAACTGGCTTAATTAAATGGTCAATCCATAGCCTTTTGATGAGCTGAAATACAATATTGCAAAGCTGCTCCCCCTCTGCCCTGAGAAATGGTCAGGATTGGATTTGCTGCAAACATTTGGCAACGGGATGGGGATTTCCAGCCCTGCCTGGGATGGAGATACAACACTTACTAAGGAGATCCTTATTAAATATCTTGAAAATCCTGATGAGTAGTTGGTGTTCCTCACAGAGACACTTTGTCTTGTGCTGGGAGAGCGATGGCTGAGCAGCTGTGCTCGGATTCCTTTCAACACAGTTGTGTCTCAGCTCTGCCAGAGGCAGCAGATGATGCTCCACGGCTTGACAAGGCCCTGTCCCGGGGGGATGGAGCTGGGTGAGTGAACTGACAGAGGTTCTAGTTCACAAAATGGGCTGGAATTATTAATTCTGGTAGCAGGAGTGTGAAGTACAGAATCCCTGTGTCTGTGGAGAAAAAGGAGGGGCCACCATGTTAAACAAGCACTGGTCGCTTCCAAACTTGTTCCAGAAGGAGCAGGACATTTTCTTTATTTAATTTTTTTTTTTTTGATATGTGCTCAAATTATTTAAATGCTGCATGCGAGGCAAAAAAACCAACCCCACGAAGAAAACACAATTAAAACATTAATTATTAGTGCTGGGAGTATTTTGAGTCATTTTTGTATTCAATCGGCTGTAATTAAATACTCAGTGAACACAAAATTAGGTCATATATTATGTAAATAGGATGAGACATCCACTAGCTCCAGCAACAAATGCATTGTAGTCCTTAAGGGTACAATTCAGGAATGGACTCTTGGAGCCTGCTGGGTTCTGTCTGACCCTGATTTCCTTCTGTGCCACAAGCCCACCTGGGCAGGGAGCAGATCCCGTGGAGGATGTGGGATGTGATCCGTGCCGGGCCACCCGCTGCCTCCTGCACCTCCTGCTCTCAGCCAGGTTGAGCTGAGTTCTCCCAGGGGAAAGATTTTCTCCCTGCCTCTCTCTGCTGTGACCCAGCCACGTGGCTTGAGTACATCCTTTAGACACAGAATGCATTTAGGTATATTAAACAAAAATTAATAGATGCTTTGATGGTTTCACTGAGCGATGCTGGGAGCACTCAGCACTGGCCAGGATCAAGCCCTCTATTCTCTAACATGACACTTGATAACTCCTGGTTTAGCAGTCTTAATTGCAAATGCCAAACCTGATTTTGCTCCCTTTGGGCATAGTGGAAGCTTTAACAGGTCTATTATTATTAATCAGAATGTTTATGTAGCTCTTAAAGAAGGAAATAACAAATACAGAATCAAGCTGCTGGATTCTGCTCTCTTCTGACAGGGGCTTGCTGGGGGAAGCAGCATCTCCTGTCAGTCTGAGCTGCTTCATCCTCATGCCCTCCACTCTTCATTGTTCCCATCTCCAGAAGTGGCTCTGGGAGCCCTCCCTTCCTTCCCCAGTCCTTTTTTCCCAACTCTCCAAGTTCTCACTTTTAAATCCAAACATGAGCACCATTCCTTGTCCTCCACGCCCCATCTGCTTCCCACTGGAACAGGCTGCCCAGGGCAGTGGTGGAATCACTGTCTGGAAGGGTCCAGAAACCCTGGGGATGTGGCACTTGGGGACATGGTTTGGTGGTGGCCTTGGCAGTGGGAGTGGTTGGACTTGATGATCTTGGAGGGATTTTCCAACCTTGATGATTCTGTGATTCCGTTTTGTTCCCTCATGGAAGAGGCTGCAGTTCAGAACAGAGGAGGTGTTGTACATCAAATTTTCTGTTGGAGTCCCTCAGGAAATAATTTTCTGGAGTGTGTGCAGTTTGGTGCTGTTTGTATTCTTCAGGTGATGGAAGAATCAAATTGTAGTTGTCTATATTTTGATTTTTTAAGAGAGCTAATGTCTTTTCTAGCCTCTCTCCTTCTTCTCCATTCCCCTTCCCCCCACCCCAACCAAAAAAAATCTTTATTTTATAGAATTTCTTTCGTAGCCCACAACTGATTCTTCATAGATCCCTGAAAAAAAGCAGGGTGGGTTTAAGTCAGTTAGAAGAGATCAGCCTTGGCACTAGGAGTGAGGGTAATCCATGGAGAGGTGCAGTGGGAACTCTGCTGCTCCCAAACCCTGAGATGGGGATCCCAATTAACCCACAGAAGGGAAATCAGTGAGGATATTTCTGTAAGGGAGGTGCCACGTGGTTTTTATACCCAGGTAGCTTTTATTCCCAGTTCTCCATGAGGTAAGAAAAGACTCATTGGGTCTGTGCATCTGGAACTGGCACGTCTGGAGTCTTCAGAAGAAAGGATGGCAGTGTCGGGGCTCTGGGGATGGGACTTGTGCCTGGGGCCCTTCTCTCACCTCTTGGAACTCTGAAAGCTGAGTTCCACAGTTGCCTCCCTTGTTTGCTGTGCCATTTTTACCTCTGGAATTGGGGTATAATCCAGTATTTAGGAATGGAAAGCTTATTTCTCCAGCTAAGCTGCCATAAACCTACGGGGACCTTTGTCTTAGTTTGGGAAGACAGGTGTCTGCCAGGGAAAGCCAGAGCTTCCCCTGGAATGGAGAATGTAAACCCCCCCCCAGCACCTCTAAATTACTATAATATTGAAATTAAGGGGCTATCAGGCAAAGATATGGGAATAGGAATAACAGTTCTTTACTAGGAATATTAAAAATAAAAATGTAGTAGTAAAAAAAAAAAAAAAAAGAAAACACTGACAGAGTCAGAATACAACCTGTCTCCCTGTTGGTCAACCCAAGACAACCTTCAGGGTCGATGGTTGGTGGATTGCAAATGTGGGCAGCTTGTAGGAGCTGGCGACCTCAAAATTGGGATGTCAGGCACCGTGTGCCCACAGTAACTGTGGAGGAAAAACCCGGCAGAGTGGCCACTCTGAGGCCCTGATATTTCACTTTCAAACTTCCTTCTAGCTGGGAGGGTCAGGCTTGGCTGCTCTCAGCTCCGTACTGTCAGGAGGCATGGATTCAGCTTATCAAGCAGTGCTGGGCTTGCTAAGTGCTTGGCAGACATTATAGAAAAGCGAGATGCTATTCATGCTGCAGTGGATAAGGAGTTGGAAGGCTTTGGTCTGAGATTGCGAGAGGCTGAGAGGAAAATTGAAGTCATGGAGATAATGATCATTGGACCTAATGCTGCTCTTGCTGAGAATGCCAAAGGCCAGGTTGTAAGGCGTGCAGAAGTCCAGTTGATCATCTGGAAAATAAGTGCAGATTGAGTATTATCATCTTGGTGGGAGAATCCTGTGAATATATTGATGGAGAAGCTCAGGGATTCGTGTGCTGGTTGCAGGGTGCTGGTTGAGTGGCAGAAATGTGAGGTGGAATTTTTCAAGTGCTTCAGTCTGTCGTAAGGGCGTCGTGTTAGTGAAATGTCAAGCTGCTAAGCACTGATTTCCCAGGACAATAAACCAGTGAATACTATTGCTAATATTATTATGACACGGTGACTTGAAACTGGTGCATATGATGCAACTCAAATAACAACAAAAATCTGTGGTTTTTTTCACTAACTGTTGGGGGATTGTTCAGTCTAAAATATCAGGGGGTAGTTTTAATGCTCTGTGACTTCTGTGTGTCATTTGGATTTAGCTTTTTCTCATATATCCTAAAAAAGAGTTCAATTTGGTGACACTGAAAATCATTCAGAATATTCTGCCTTCTTATTGCCAATAGGTTATAATTTAATAAAGCACTTGCTACTTGCATGAAAATCAGCAGAGAGAGACATCTGGACTGCAGTTGCTGCCATAGGCCTACAGCTTTTCTTTCCTTCTTTTTCTGAAAAGGAGAATGAGATTTTAGTTTAAACTGTTTTTACCCAGCACACTGTGTGCCAATAGGCAGTGAATAGATACCATCTCCTCAGATGTGCACACAATCAGATTTTATCCTCCAGCACTGGAGGTTCTGTGTGCAGCTGCTGACAGAAGATTTTATTTGCCTGACAGAGGTCCCTGTGGACAGAGAAATTGTTCCCCACCGACAAGTGGTCCTTCAGCATGTTTTTGGATTGTCTTCCTTCAGAATTGTTCCTTCTTAAAGGTCGACTGATTTCCTCCAAACTATTAAACATCCTCTGTTAAGGAAAAATAAAACAGTTATGCTGTAGATAATACGAAAATTACCATTCTGACCTTTCTCTCTGCATTTTTTCACTTTTCCTGACCCGCTTTCCTCTCTGTGGGACAGCAGTGATGTGTCCCACAGCCCTGGGCTGGGAACCTGTTGGGAGGGCACACAGGGTGGTGGTGGTTGTGCCTGCCTGTGGTTTTACACTCACTTGGGAGGGGTGTGAAAAGGGATAAATGGATTAACCATTCACTTTTGGTATCATTGCTTGTGTGGCAGATCTGTGGTGTGCCTGGCACTGGTTGTTCCTTGCAGAAGTGCTGTGGTGCCGTGGCTGCATCGGGTTCATTTCCTTTGCAAGAGGACCAGGAATTGCTTCCCTTGGTTCTTTGGGAAAGCAGCTGCGCACAGTAAAGGCATGTTGTGATCCTGGGTCCTGCCTCCTCAGACTGGGATTTTAAACTGCGTTTTCCTAATATGAAAATGGATGGATGCTGGGAGTTTTCCTGTGGCCTGGGGCTTTCTGTAGTAAAAGAAAAATTGGAAACCAAGGGTTATATTCTAGGCACAGGATAATTTAACATTATGCAAGGTCAATCTGAACCTTTCCTGACCCCTGACTGTTGTTGTGGTATACTTTTCCCCTAAATCCTCATGAAGTGGGTGGTGTTTATTGCTTGTGAGGGTCTTGGCGTGACACCAAGACATTGGGGTGGATTCTGTGAGGATGTGTTGGATTATTGCCTCTTGGGTTACTCCAGCATACAAAGTGGTCAGCAGTGTCCCTGTGGTATTTATTGATATCTGTGTCATGGTGTGCAGTGAGAGGACACATGGACCAGCTCCTCCCCAGCCAGGGAGATGCTTTGGAAGTGCCCATGGCATTTTCATGAGCTGGTTGGTGACACCCTCACTGCTGCCTGTGGCACGTCCTGGGCCGTGTGGGAGACCGGACAGCCTGGCCACACAGCTGGGAGACAGGAGGAAGAGGAAGCAGGGCAATTAACTCATCTCCAAAAGGACAAAACGTTTGTTGTGCTATAAATACGCGGCCACAGTGCTGATCCCACATTTCACAGCAGTGGCACGGAGCTATTTCCAGATGCTGAATGGGAGGGGCAGTGGCTGCAGAGAGCTGTGGTGGCCAAAAGTGTGCCGAGGGTCCGTGGAGAGCAGGGGACAGGAACATCAGCAAGGTGGGGTCTCAAAGGAGAGCATGGGGGCTGTCACTCCAGGGAAGGCTGTGGGGGTGACTTCGGTGTGGGAGTCACCCCGTTTTTGAGGGCTGGGATGTTGTTTCACACCAGGGAGATGTGAAGAGGGTTCCAGGACCCTTTGGTGTGTGGAGGTGCCCATCACCCCGACCTCTGGGCTGTGAATTTGGCACAGGGGTGTGCAAGGGCTGCTGTCCAGCCTTGGAGTACTTCTTCTTTTCAGGCAGCTGCTTGTAGGACCCAAGGGGCTGTGGGGAGAACAAAACACCCCCTTGCCCAGCACTCTGTTCCAAAACTGTGCTTGCAGCAAAGTTTCCATTTTTCAGTTCCCTAAGACTTTTGGTTTAACTCCTGTGCTTTCCTGCACCGGACTAACAAGCGTGGAAATACGCTTCCATGCTGCTTAAAATGTGATTTTTGATTACCTGAGAGATTGCTTAGGAAATCTCTGGGCTTTGTTGCATTGCACATGCTCCGATCACATTTACAAGCAAGCCACACACTGGGACAGAACTAGGTCACTGGAAGACTCCTTACTGGACACATGTTTAGTTTTCCTAATTCACCCCCTATATTAAGCAACATAATTGGGATTTTAGGGGTAGCTGAGTCTTGCTGACCATAGCTAATTTTTATTGTGGGTCCATCAGAAGGTTGAATTTTAGAGGCACAAAATGAGAGGTTTTGGTACATGGGAGAAAGTGGGATATTTTGTCTTTGACTCGCAGTGGGAGGTCACAGCCTTTTGTGCTGGCAGCTCTGAAACCAGCACAAACTGGGGTGATTAGCTCCCTTTTCTAATGAGTACACAAAGCTGATTGTGAATGAGCCAGTGGGTTCATTGTGCACCCTTGGCCTGCGTTTAATCCTTTATGTGAGACCCCCTTTTACACAGGGACAGCAATTGGAATCCAATTTACACCGGGCTCGGCATTAAATCTCCTTACTCCGGCGATGCTGGCTAATCAATGGAATTGAAATTCCGGTGCCATCAGGAGCCTCCTCCCTCCAGCTCTGCCACTCTTTCTGCGTTTTTAGGAGAGATGAAGCCCTTTAAGTGGGAAACACTTTGTCTCCCTAATACAAGAATAAACAATGTCTCGCTTCTTGGCAAAACACGTCGCAGCGCTGTGTAACAAGCAGCAGAGATCTTAAAAGTCCATCAAGAGATGTTATGGTAATTTCACAAGAACGACCACCTTGCTTTTAGTGAGAATTATCTAAATACGAAGATAAAAGGAAGAAGAAAGGGAGCTTGACGTGTAGAGAGACACATGAAAGGTGTCGGGAGAGGCTTTCGGTGCTGCACAGAAATATTTTGCAGCTGAGTTTTCTGGCAAGCACCTGAATAGCAGGAAGAGTTTCTGCCTGCCTGGTTTTCACTTTAACAAGCAGGACTTGTTAAATCAGTTTTGAGGGTTATCAGAGATCAGTAAATTACAAAGAGGAGACCTCAATCAGCCCCTCCCAACAACTTTAGGAACTGTGGGATTGCAGCTGAAGGAACTTTCCCCTTGTTGCAGTTGAGCCAGGGGAAGATGAACCAAATTTTTTAGGAGAGTCAGTGTTTGTGCACCCACATGTGATGGGGAAGAGTGATTTCAGAAGTGCTGAATGCCTGGAAACCAAGCAGATGAAATACCTCACCTGGGTAGGGTGTAAATGGGAACGCCATGAATTGTGGCTTGCTTCTGGAGATTTTGGCTGGCCGTGGCTTTTGAAAGCCAGCCCGCTTTGTGCCATGGAGCAACTCAGCTCAGGAGCTGCTCAGTTCTCATCCCCATTACTTCTGGTGCCTGCAGCCCCTTGAAATATTCATTCTGCCTTTTATTCCTCTGTGCTGTTTAATACCCCAGGCAGAACAGTGACCTGGAGGATTTGTATTCAGTTACAGCGATTGTTGTGGGACAAGCTGGTATCTGGAAAGCTGACACTGGTCTGGAAATTAATGAGTATATATTCCTATTGCAACCTGTGTGCCAGGTGTATTTATTTAAAAAGTCATGAAGCAGGCTCCCCAAAATGAGGGGATACTTCTAACACAACTCCCTGAGTTTGCTCTTTGTCTCTCACCTCGTTTCTGAGCTGTTGGGATGCACATTGGTTGTTTTTGTGGTGCCCAGGCTGATAAATCCTGTTGTTTCTCTCCCTCCCCTTTGGCTGTACTGGTGCCCTTTTCTCTCTGTGCTGTCTGGATGGAGCTGTGGTGTTGTTTTCTGAACAAGGCAGACTCAAAGGCCTTGAGAAGTACAACATGTACCTGCCTGCCTGCTTTGTGGCCACCAGACTTGATCCTGATCTTGATGGCCATCAGCACTGATGACGTGATCTTCAGTGGTTCACACTTATTTCCACACATAAATACAAAATAAATTTAAAACCGCCCCAAACCGAGCCCCCACAAATATTGTTTCAAGCTGCAGCTCCCATTCAGAGATGCCACTTGTCCATCCACCAGCCACTGAAGATTACCTGGAATGATGATGAGGTAATCATTGCATAATAGCCCCAAGTTTTAAAGCACTGGATTTTTTCAGTGGGCAGGATCTTAACTTAGCCATTGATTCAGTTGTGGAAAGCCTGGTTGAGTTTTCAGGCAGAGCTGATCTGCCAGCCTTTAAGGTTGAGAGTATTTTATGTTTTATTCTGTATGAACCCAGCAGTCTGAATTAAGGGCAAATGCCCTGAAGTGCCTGTTTTAATAACTGAAATATTTGGGGCCATTTGATTTGGTGAGCTCTTTTTCTGTAAAAAAAAGGAGCAAGCTGAGCTCCAGCATTTTGCAGGGAACATTATTTTGTGGAGAGAGAACACTGATCTTGTTTGGCAGAAAATAAATGGATGTTTGTGTTATGACGCCTATTCAAGTACTTTCTTTTATGTATGTGCAGGATGCTCTGTCCTGAAATCAGATCTTGTCTGACTGATACATTTTAAGCAGGGTGATCCTGACTCTTTCACAACTTTCAAGTGTAAATGTGTTAATGTTTTGCCCAGCACATTATTTCTAACAGGCTGAACTTTTATTGTGTTTTCGCAGTTTGGGTTTAGGTTTAACTCGAGGCTTTTCATAGCTCTATAATTCCTCATAATTTCTGACATCCTGGTAGCCTCACGGCTCCCCCAAGATTGCAGAGACGATGACAAACACCCAGCCTCCCTGGCTTTATTTTTTAAGGATCTTCCTTTCTTTGCCCAACCTCCCAGCTCCCAAATCTGAGCCCCAGGGGAAAATCGGAAGTTGCTTCCTCAGACCTGTCAACTCTTGTGCTTTCAGGGTGAGCCTAATGATGTTGAGCCCTATATGATTCTTTCACACTTGTCTACTTCAATCTCACACTGCAAGACAAGCAGTGGCTGTGCAGAGGGAGGGGATGAAAGTCCTGCTACGGTGGAAATCTGCAAAACATACGCACTGGCTGTGAAAGAAATTTGGGATCAGATGCAAATCCTGTGTGCAGCATAGCTGGTTGGGTTGTGGTTTTTTTTTTTTCCCCCCTGCAGTTTAATATGATTTTTGTCTTGCTGCATAGGAAACCAAATCAGGTTTTGGAGGGACACGGGGAGAGATCAGAGTGAAGAATTATGCTGAGTGTCTCCCATCTGCCTGATGGTATGTAGGTGGGAGTAAATAGCAGGATTTGACTGTGGAGAGACGAGAAATAGTAGTGAAATTGAGTACAGAGGCAGCCACAAGCCTAATGTTTCAGAGATTGACCCTCTTTTGACCAATTATGAGACCACTTGTCCTCAGGACATTTTGTGCCTGGAGGCTCCATATAAAAATCCTGGGCTAGCATTAAGAAACTCATACAGGCCTCTCTAACCAGTGCATGCAGCCCCCCCTGTCCCCTGTGATTTCTCTCACTGAAGTTGGGTAGGCATTGCCACCAGGGTGAATTTTGGGAGCAGCTGGTGTGCAGCATCACCAGACTGCTCGGACTCCATAGTGTGAAGTCATCCTTTTTTTCCTGTGTTTGCTTTTCAGCTTAATCTCTGAGCAGTTTCCTCTACTTCCATTTTTCTGGTGAGTCACGGAGGGGAGGAGAAACAGGCTAAACACAGATGGAGATGAAAAATCTGGATCCCTGAGCCTGCTGCCTCAGTTTCTCTCCAGAGTGCACTCTTTGCAGATAGTGTTTGGAAAATGGTGTGTGGGTGCTACAAACACCCCCAAAATCATGTGGAGACAGGGCTTGTTTCCCCCTTTGCTATTAGTCTGATTTTATACACCATGTAAATCAGATTCATGTTGTGTGTGAGCAGGGTGGCTGCCTCTTTTCTATTATCCAGTGGTTTTTTACTCCTTGTGGGTATTTACCAGCTGGTTTTGTATAGGGCCCTGGTTTTGGTGTGCCAGAAAAATACCTGAAGCCATGTAGGCAAATGCTGAGCATCTCCTCCCCTACAAGACTCTGTAAGACACAGTGGAGATCCCTCCCTTGTGTGGGACTGAGTGACAGTCCCTGAAATAGGTGGAGAGAAATGGGGTGGAAGGAGAGAAAAAAAGAAGTGGGGTATGGCAATCTTATTAAATTTTTACTGCTTTATCTATGCTTTCTTATTTCTAAATAGATCTGGGACTTTTTTACTTACCACTCTTCGTAGAGGGGTCTCCTGTCCAAACCCAGGCTCTGCTGAATTGCACCTTTCCATGTACACACACAGCTGCAGCTCACCATTACTTGGGCTTGTTTTTGGTGGTTGTTTTGGAGACTGTTTTGCCAGCAAAGGCTGATGTCATATCTCTGGGTAGTTAAAAAGCCAATTCAGGCAGCACTGGTGGTGGAACCTGTGGAAGTGCTGCTGCCAGCCAGGTTCTCAGGGAATGCTGGCCCTTGCCCAGCGGTCAGGCGGGTGATTTACTGAGTGCTTTTCCCATTGCTGTGCAGCAGCCAGAACGGCTTTGTGGAGTTTCTAAGTATTTTTTATTTTTTACAAGATCTCTGTGGTTGGGTTTTTGAGTTTCTTCGTGGTTTGCCGCTTGGGCAGTGTTGGCAATGACAGTTTTTAGTTGTAGGTTTAAAGATTGTGATAGCAAATTGGAATTCCAGCATCGGAAGTGGGGCTTTGCAAGAGGCAGATTTATAAATCAAGGGGGAGCTGAGGAAATGTGAGCTTTTGTGAGGCTCTGCCATGGAGCTGAGGGTGTTCAGCTTCTTGGCTGGACGTCCCTGAGGGATCAGCAGTGAAGGAGGAGGGTGCATCCTCAGGAGCAGTGAGGCTGTGTCCCCCTGTCTGAGGTGGCATTTGTCCTCTCCAGCTGTGTTTCTGCCTTCAGGGCTTCCTCCTGCCCTCTTCCTGCAGCAGACACTCAACTGCAACTGGGCTAAACACAAAATTTACCAGTATTTTCGAGTCAAAATGCATATCAGTTGATCTTTCTGTGTCTGTTCCCTCGTTTCTTTTAGCAGCCGCTCTTCGGGCCTTGAAAGCTGAAAGTGTTCTCCATTCCAAACTACTCGTCCCAGCAGGACAGTGAGAACCAAACCAATCACTGCTTCCTCTGGGAGCTGAGAGACCTCTGTAAGGGACACATCAGGCTTGTAGCTAGGAAAACAGGGTAGAAGCAGCAGGTTTAGCAGCGTTTGCATTGAAATACTGTCCTGAAGACTTCCTGAAAGCTGCGCTGAGGGCAGATCTCCCTGTCCAGGGCGGTGTTGTTACGCTGAGATGGGGTTGGGCACCCCAGAGGTGTTTGGAGCTGTCAGTCCCAATCTGTGTTTAACCCAATATTGTGTTACTGCGTACCTGCACCAATGACTGCTTTTAATCAATATGCACGATGCTAAACATGAAATCCAGAGAAATCCCCTAGGGACGTTTCCTTTTCTTGAAATCCCGTTCGAGCGCGTTCAAGTTACTCATCCAACATCTGCTTGCTTTTCTTTTCTGAATCAGCACTGATTCAGAGGTAAACTTTTAAGGATAACCTTTGCCAGCTCTTCCCTGAATACTCAGTGATAGGCAAGGAGCACAGGAGCGTGCTCAGATGGTTTTAATGCACTCCAGCGATGGCAGGATGCAGCTGCCACCTGCAGACCGGCCTTCGCAGGGTGACCCCGGCATTCGGGCCGCGCCTAAAAGGTTCTCCGTGAACCCTAAAAAATGGGTTCACTGATTTTTTATTATTATGATTATTCTAATATTTTTTTTTGTCCTTTTAATCCTCCGTGCACAACAGCTTGATTTTGGGGTTGGTGGCACTGGAGGGAGGGAAAGTTGGTGAGAAAGGAGGGTGGACGCGGCTGGCGCGGGAGCTCTCGGAAGCTGCGGTGGAGCTGGGAATGGTGGGGGGAATGCTTGCTGCTGGCATCACTCAGGAGCGTTTTCCTGAGGCTCAGCACAGCAGCCATGAGGAAGAAGCTGACTGTCATTCTGGTCATCATTAACTTGGCCTTCTACACCTTCACTCTTTTGGGTGTGTTTGGAGAATTCCTCTGGCAGACGCCGTTGCTTCATTAAGCAGTTACCCCTGCTTGCCCTGGTTAGTCACTGGAAACCAGCTGCTGTGTTTGGTTCTAACCTGGTGCTAATCTGCTACTCCTTTTAACAATATTAGTCACAACAAATAAACGCTCTGCTTGTCTGAATGGCCCTTCCATCCTGTGGTGCTCTCCTGCAGGTTGATTTTTAGCTTTCGATTTCCGTCTCAGCACAGCCCTTCCCCAGGATTTGAACAGACAGGTTGTTGTTGGCATAAATTTGGCAAGTTTTAGTATGAAGAACGAGGGTGTGGAGCAGGCTGGGAGGAAGGGAACACCTGGACTGTTATTTTAGGTGGCCCATTGTTTCCAGCCAGTGTGGCTTTGCTGCTCCAAGCCCCATCCAACCTGGCCTTGGACCCTTCCAGGGACGGGGCTTTTCTGGGTACCCTGTGCCAGGGCCTCACCACCCCCACAGGGAAGAATTTCATCCCAATATCCCATCCATCCCTGCCCTCTGGCAGTGGGAAGCCATTCCCCCTTATCCTGTCACTCCATCCCTTGTCCAAAGTCCCTCTCCACCTCTTTTGGAGCTCCTTTAGGCACTGGAAGGAGCTCTCAGGTCTCCCTGGAGCCTTCTTTTAGGGGAGGGTGCAATTTGCCCTTTGTTTCAGTGGTAGTTAATATTAAAATTAATTCTTATTTTGTGTCCTTTGTTCTTGGTCACCACGATGTGATTTTTTTTTTCCCTACTGCAAATTAAACACGAGACGTTGTGGTGGGTTGCAGACTCAAGGGATTAATTCTGCAATTTCCAGCCCGACGTTCTTTTGTCCTGGAATGAAAATGGTCGTCTTAGGTAATGGCTATTTTTACACAGCCATTTGTTCACTGAGAACTGGGTTGAGACCTCCAGTAGTGTGTCATTGACTGCTGAACAGCCATCGTGCAGTGCAGATCACTTCTGAGCTTGGCTACGCCCTCACCCGAGATGGAAAAGCTGCTTCAAAAAACCACCTCGTATGGTCTCGCCCCGCTCTAGGCTCCCCTTCCAATCCTGTCCCTTTTGTTTTGGTGGGACTCAGGAAATCTTCATTGTAGGTGACAGGTAGAAATAACGATGTGCACATTTGTGCTTTTTTGTTGTGGAAAAAAAAAAAGAAAAAAGAAAACCGGGAAATGTTGCTGCAGTATCTTGTGGTTCACTGGAAGGACCACAGTGCTTGGGACGTCTGAGCTGTTGGAGGGATGACAGGAGCTGGGTGGTTTCTCTCCTCCAGCAGCATATTTAGGCTGGGAAGGCACGGCTTCGGGTGTTCTGCAGCTCTGGAGAGGGATTTTTGGATTGTTTGTGTGTAGCGTAAATTTGGCCCTTCTGAGCCCGTGCCAGCAGCCAAGGTCACGTGTCCCTGCACTGCTCCTGGCTGTGTGATGTTCCAGAGTCTCCCAAAGTCATCACTGTGCCCTAAAAAGACCCCTTGAAGAACTTGAGGATGCTTCTGCATTTCATTTTCTTTGAAGCCCCTCTGCAGGTGGTTTTGGTGAGGACACTGTGAGAAGGTGCTGGAGAGGGCTTGTTGTCATCTGCTGGTGGTGTGTGGGCTCCTGGTCCTCTGGGTGAGCAGGGGATGCTCCTGTGCTTCCTAACAGAGAAATTTCATCTTCCTAAGTGCTGAAGAGGCTTCCCAAGTGTGTTTGTGGTTAATCCCCAGCCCAGGGGTGTGCCTTTACCTTAGAGAAGAGGAAGCTGAGGCAGAGAGACTCACAGAGTGCCAGGGGCACATTTAGAGCCCTGATGATTTCACTGCAGATCAGCTTGGTTGGGCCAAACCTCTTCTAAATTAAACTATTAAAAAGCTAATAGTGAAAATACTGGAGCAAGCCAAGCTCAACATGCAGAGTGGAAAGTAGAATACTGTAAACTAGGGGGGTTTAGTCTCCATACAGTGGAGATGCAGGCAGTTCTTTCTTAGGAATTATTTTATTTAGTTAACACCAAATAAATGCCATTGTTACTTTCTCAAACCTTTTTTTTTTTT